>KB303456.1:390514-432759 GCA_000328365.1 Capitella teleta
TTTCATTTTCAAATTAATTAATTAAAAATAAATGACATCAATAATTAAATGATTTATAACTATTTCAAGTCAAACATTTTCTTTCCAGAGCAAACAGTTACTACGGGCCTGATCGTTACTTACTTGGTTTTTGTGTAGTGTCTGTCTCAGCATCAAGCCAGGGACGTCAGGTTTCTGCATACATTGGCAGCGCATTCCGTGTCTCAATTACTCGACTGAATTGAAGTGTCTCTCAGTGTCACATCTGGCATGGGGTTTCTGGAATTGATTGAAGAAATCAAATCATTATATTCAAATTGTAAAAGAATTACTCTGTGGTTGATGTTATACGAGCATGATTTCTCGTGTTTCCTTCAAAATACTTATTCAAAAATTTATTTTCATGGATAGTCCGTGGAAGACTGGAGACATTTTGGAGAAACAGAAACCCGGGGTTCACACAATTAGCCTTACACTTGTGGAAGCCTGCGACAAGTTTTATTTTAGGATCGTATGTAATTCGTTATGCTCAAAGTTGTGCCAATTTAAACATCTTATAAACTGATATTAATATTATTAAAATTTTATGATATTAATATTATTAATAATATTAATATATATTATATACTGTTTAGAGGGCTGTATAGGTGTTTCATGGAACCAGAGTATACTGTTAAGACACCCGGTGGAACCCCTTCAATCGCTGCACTACACCATTCAGCGATTGCCATCTGACAAATAGCCAGCAACCGCTTGTGTAGAAAGGTTAACTCAACTGAATTATATGCTTACCAGTCCGTCAAATCTTTTTGCATTCCTACAGAGGGGCATCACTAGGCCCAAAGCCTCTAGGTCATAGTCTTCCTCAGAAAAAAATCTCAACGTCCAATCAGGACCTTTCAATGGCATTATGATTTTGCTTCCTTCTCTATATAATGTGAACTGATGACGCATTATAAATGCTGATTGTTCATATCTATGCATTAGTTATGCATTAGTTACTACGAGTATGGCCCTCATAGTTACTTGTAACACGTGAAGAAAGTAAAACATTGTGTTGTTACTGTTGTATAATAATTATCATGTGATTGGTGTTTTAATTACTTAAATGGCAAAATGCTGCTTTTATAGTGTTAAGACTTTTAAGTATAACATCAATCTTCAAAAATACTTGTCAAACTTCAAATTAAAAAAGTTGTTATTAATAAATTTCAACTTCTAACATTTACATTACATTGTCGAAAGTTTGTTATTTTTGATGCCACTGACTGAATGATTCAGGTTTGAACTGGAATATATAATTCGCTGGACCGTTATATATACCGTATATTTCGATTGTCAGTTCAATTAAAGAGTCTGTGATTGTCGCCGAGACTGAGTAACAGTGAGCATGAGACATTTCACTGAAGTTCAGCTTTATTCAACACTACAGCAGTGTTTACGTTCTCGTCAGCTGAGTCAGCGCACATGCATGAGTTGAATTACACAGGTTTAGCTGTTTGCAGTGAATGATATCTCCCAAAATCCTATCACAAGTGTCGGGGAATGATTCGTGGATACCTTTGAATCAAGCATGGTGCTATTATACTCACCATATTAAATGAAAGCTGCGGAATAATATTTCACAACAACTTGAACAAGTCGCGTAGGCCATTTTCAATTGAAACGGACTGTCAAAAAAGGTGCTTCGTGATTGGTCGAAAATGGACGGGATTCGCTGATAATGGCGTTGACGTCATGATGACGTTATGATAATCTCTAAAAATGAACGCGCCATGAACTTATTGAAATCCACCTCGTTGATGACTCTAATACACGAAATAATTAATCATAATAGTTAATATTATATATTTTAAAGGTTTGGTAGCTTCATCATAAAATGCAGGATCATTCAGCTAACAGACTCCACTATTATGATGAAACTGGACCACACAGAGATGATTTTAGCCCATTGTGATTCTTAAATAACTGTCTTTTACTGCCCTAGAGTTTGATTATGCAACACAAAAGTAATCAATATAACTTACCTTGAAAAGTCTCAAGATATTAGCCACCATTATGGAAACCGGAGATGCTGCAGCTCCAATCACCCCTGCGACGGGTTTCTTGGGCGAATAGATCGGAGTTTGTCCACTGGCACATTTGTATTCGGTCACATCCAAAGTGGACATATGCGCTTTGATGAACTCGAGGCTTTGCTCTAATGCGTACGTATCTCTGAGACAGGTATCTAAGATATGCACTCCCAGGGTGATGTTGAACTGGCGGAGTAGTTTGGGATCCGCGTTGATTTGATCTACGGCGAAGAGCATTGCTTCCACTCGCTGTATCCCTTTCTCCTCCTTGATAGCGCCGCACATCTTCCCTCCAACTCCTTTCTCGTGCATCGGGAAGAGACCCCCAAGGATGATGTCCCCATCGATGCGAATCTCCTTGCGATCGGCGGACACCATGGAATCTAGACCATGGTGAAAGTCTTGAGCGCTTACCACTGTTGACATAATCCATAGTAGTTTTATCCCGTGGATCGACGACATGGCGAAGTTTCAGTGCATTATGGGAGTGCTAGGTCCGACAGAAGAAGCAGACGCAGCATCGCGCTTAACTTTGTGCCGATGCGTTGAAGGCAGCCACAGCTCTGGCACCGCGTGAATCCTCGCTACCCTTCAACGAGAACTCTTTCTCTCTGCGTATTGATCTTTGAGGGTTAGAGGGGTGATAAGGTTTTAACTAATGCTGCCTTTTGTCACCGACAGAGGGCGTCGCTGTCGCCCCTCCTTTCTAATCAGTCCGCGAAGGAATTCCGACCATTCGCTCGTCGAGCAAATAGGTCCTGTCGGTGTCACTGAAAAGCTGTAGGATGTGCCATCGCGTCAGGTGATGGATTAGAAAGACAACAAATATTAAGGATTCGTTGATTAAATACATGATCTCTGCTCAATGCAGCTTGTTATACGCCTCGGCTGTTAGCTCTGTATGATTATATACTTCGGGATCCGGACACTCCGAAGACGACAGAGGTGTGACTTCAGCGCACCGATAAAGGTGCAATTCTGGGAAAAGATGCATTCATCTTCTGATGCTCCTGGGTGCTACGGAACTAATCAGCTGTATCAACCCAGAAGGGAATTTCAGATTTGTTTTTTTTTTTTTTTTATATTTAAAATGGGAATTCGGCTTCGCTCTGGGCACTACTCATGCAATGAGAGCATTCCATTGGAATTATTAGTGAGATTACCGCATTGTCACCAGCCGCCAATCAAACTCTTATTTGCATGCTGTTCACAACATTGCTTCCTTGGAGAATTCAGTTTTGAATGAGGAAGCAAGGTGGTTATCTCCTACGGGAAGCAATGACATATTGCGTCCACTGACACTCATTTCCGGTAGCGCATTTTTTTCGTGGCTAATTGCGCCCTCTGGTGTGTACGAAGGGCATGTCTTAATGAGGTCATATGATTTATAACCCCTAGAGGTTTGAGAGACGGTGATAAAGTCAGCTTTCTGTTTCATGGGGGGTAAACGGAGATGACGGTTTAACTGTTTGGTGACCTTGACCCTGTGACCCCGTGGGTTTATATCATTGTGGATCATAATAATGATTCACTCCAAATCAGTTATCCAACAAAAGATTAGCAGAACAAATATCAATTATGAACCATTAAATTTCTTATGAACATATATATAGTGTTATCTGTACTTACAAGGCATGGTGTAGATAAAACACCCCCAGGGTTGCATTCGATACATTGTATATACCGATATGTTGAGGCATTTTACAGCGCAGATTGACGAGTTTGCTCTACGATGCAATATATAATAAGATATGCTAATAATATAGTATAATAATTAATAAATAGCATTTACTATTGTGACATTATGACTTTACATGTTTTCTCTCTATCGATTACAACGCTACGAGATATCTCTATTGAGAAAGCTCATGATTACGATGTGGAAAAATGGAAATATAACTCGATCCATACAAAGTAAGAATACGATCAATGTTGGTAGTGTATTGGTATATTGGCATGGTGTCGCTAAGTGGGCATCAGTGACATAAGCAGGGCGTGGCACATTGGTCAATGCAGTGTTTTCTTCCCATAATCTGTGGCCCATTTGCTTTGTGATGCATAATGCGAACATTTTCCGATCATATCGCGTCACGCTTCCGTGGATTGTGAGCCAGCTTTTATCAGCTCAGTGGTTTTAGCCAATGCTTCCAATCTGTTGTATTTGATGCTATTTGATTCTAAGAAATCAACTGCTGTTTGTATTTCCAGGAAACATAGCAACAAGTCCCAATAACATTATTGGCTGGGACATTGTTACTCAGAATCAATTCCGAGACACGGCATTCAATAAATCTTCGATTAAAAATCTAAAATCTACATCTAGATAAAGCACAAAGTGTTTCGCTTTTCCTTCATTACTCAATATCTTTCCAAAGCTGTTTATCACACGTTCTTTGGTTAAATGAGGACACTTTTTTTCGTTCCTTTCTCTCCACCCTCCGTGCCTTGCATCTGAGTTGACACTCGCATCTCAGCGTCTTTTGTTTGCTGTGGTATGAAAGGCTGATTCGCAGATCAAACAGCAAAGCATCGCTATTTCATAGCCAAGAGCTAGGGAAGACGGAACCTTGCTGCAAAGTCGGTTCTCTGTAATTGGTTTGTGCCATTTGCGTCTGTGTATGGGCGGCGTCGCAAGTCATCTAAGCTGGTGTCGGTTTTATGTAACATAACATAAAGTAATCGTTTCTGATGAAGCCAAAGATGAACGCATGCAAGGATGATGACGTCATTCAATGGGAGGATGTACGCGTAGAAGACGTACGTAGAATAAAAAAAAAAAACCCAACAATGGCGGATAATACTTTTCAAGAAGAATCTCACTGATGAAGAAAATACCGGAAAAGATTCCCCCTCGTGACGTCATATGGACATCTACCACTAACAATGGTTCGTGATGTTGCGAGTTCTATGAAGCTTCACTTACGCGGCTATGTTAGAGTCGGAAAACCGGTTCTTATTGCCAGAGCTTGCGCACCGCTTCCCGAATGCCAAGTGATATAATTATGACCCAGAGCGGATGGAAACTTTATAGCACCATTGGCGGTCTGAGAGGAGTTGGTTTTCGGAAGATGTTGCTGAGAGAAAACTGATTTTAAATGCTTCTTATTATTTTTAACTCTGATTGAAATCTCAATTCGTTAGCAATGTTGTCAATGAAAAATGCAAACTTCTCGTCCTATGTGAACAACTTGGCCTGGCAGGTAGGTATAATTAAGTAGTTCTTACTAGGATACATTTAAACACCATAGTAGAGTATCCAAGAAATTTGTCATTGTCATCACAACCTTTTGCAGATGACGCCCCAAGGTTCGGCTGCGAAAGTACAGCGCAGTTGCCCGGTATGTCCTCTGGCCGAACACACTCAATCAATAGCAGTGATTGGTCTTTAGCAATCATACCTTGGCTGCATAGTTGGACTTGTTTGTACATTGTACAGGTTAATTATCACGTCCACGCAATGTTAGGAGGTAAATAATGATTATGCTATTAGCGTGCCTGGTGTTAAGCTAAGCTAAGCTAAGCTAAGCTAAGCTAAGCTAAGCTAAGCTAAGTTAAGCTAAGCTAAGCTAAGCTAAGCTAAGCTAAGCTAAGCTAAGCTAAGCTAAGCTAAGCTAAGCTAAACTAAGCTAAGCCAAGATAAGCTAAGCCAAGCTAAGCTAAACTAATCTAAGTTTATGTATGCGAAGCCAATTAGGCTTTCTAACTAAACTTGTGACACACTTTGCATTCGTATTACCTTTAATTCACCAATAAAACTAATATCCACTGTCGACAGTGAAATGTAAGGTCATAAGATCAGAGCCCTGATCGAGACATTTGATTGTTGAGGTCATTGATGGCGCTGTAGATCACTGCATAGTGAACTCTAGGAGTGAAATCCACCGACCTACTAAGGGCAAATCAGAGAAAGTTTAATCTCGGATGACAAAGAATAGGACATCGTAACATGTTAAATAACCATCGGTCAACTGCAGAGAATGCAGGTTAAGCACCAGTTGATATCACCCTCCAATAAAGGCGACTTTTAATTCCATTTTAATAGGGCATTCGTGAAATATTGAAGCGAGTTGATGGGATGTTTGCGTGACCCTAGATCCAGGTGTCTGATGTAGTTGAAACAATAAACACCCACCGCACTCGAGGTATTCACAGATAATCAATATTCATGAATGTAAATTAAATATTGACACCAGGAAATACAAATATTTCGAATAAATATAATCTCCCTCGCCATCATGTGGGGCGGAGATGTGAGTGTTATAGAATTCGAAAGTAATGAAGAATAACCAAAGAATGGTGATGCATTTGTCATAGAGACAGCTGGCGTACACGCCTTCCCCGCCTCAAAAAAAAAAAAAAAAAAAAAAGTAATATCAATAATAATAAAATTTATGAAATTCGAGGACATGACAGAGCTATTGATTTGAGATTTTCGTGGTTGCTATACGATACATATAAGTGCCGCAAGGGACATAGATATACAAAGGATACTGGGTTATATTGTGCACAATTCGGGCTTCCACCCTCTATGAATACACATGTACCCGAGTGCGTCGCAGTCATCGGCCCAGAAGAATGCCGCTTAATTCGGTTTCCTAATGCACCTCCCCTCCCCCACCACTTGGCTTGTCGATTACCGCACCAAGCGGAGGGCTTCCTCCCCATCAGTTCCTATTATTAAACCCCTATGAATTATCATAGAATGCCATTACATGCAAACCACGCTACTTGTCAAAACTAAATGCTGCATTTCAAAGATAAAGCATGAGGTTGTTTCGATGATGTCGCTATGAAGCATACCATCACACGTATCGCATTAGGAGTAATGTATTCTCACTTATACCCCTGTATGCTTCAGGTCTGTTAGATGTAATTCTGTTTATATGTCCGTCTCGGCAGGATGGAGACATCAGTTCGGTCAATGAACGTGAGTTAAAGGAGAGACTCTGTGTCATTGCTTGGCATCCACTTCCCCTTACATAGTAAATATACTAGGCCTGCAAACACAGAGTGCGCAAGAACAAAGTGAGTGTCGGATTGTCTCCCTGCAAATATTGTTTTCGCTTGTCAATAATAATCCTCTGTCCTCTTCTGGTGTGCGATCAATCGCTCATGGGATCATCCTCGGAGTGAATCGCGCATTGATCTTCTTTTGAGAAGTCAGCGCAGGTAATCAGAAGCGCTGACGAGCGCCAAGAAAGTCGATGTTGTCTTCTTAAAAAGTGCATTGAGCTAAATAATGACTGCGTTTGTGGCAGACTTGTATTCATACAGCAAATGGTCTCTTTGCAGCAGAACTGTGTCTTCGTGGGATGCAAGGGAAGGTGTGTGTACGTGTCAATGAAGTTACAACATGTGCGTTGAATCAATTATGTGTGTTCCTGGCCGACTTGTACCTCCAATGATTGGCTGAGCACACACCGCACCAGCCTCATTATGTAACTGAATGATGCAATATTGTGGGAGGTATAACCAGGAAAGTGGATGATGAGTACGAAATATGTTCAACTCTAAACACACATCGGTCAACTATTATTATGAAATGGTAATTTAAATACTTTCTGACTGTTGTTTTTGCTGCAGCATTAAATGGAGTGTTGCTGTTTGAAGAGGACCTCTGTTTATTTTGGAATCTTTTTAGATCGATTTTATGGGCGAGTGGCGAGAGACTAATTCTGAACAATTCGGTCAACTATGAATGATATTCAAGAACAATTAAAATACGAATTTCTTGCGCAGGCAGAATAGCTTGAAACGAGATGAGTGCGAGATTTCTTTTATGAGAGCTGCTGGAAGATCTGCTCACTCGACGGTTCCCATTGTTAACAACAGCTAGGAGAGTTACTTTCATGACATCACGACGGTATGAAATCGATCGCGAGAAGAAAGCAAGATTTTAAACATCTCAAATTCGATGTATCTAGGAATTAGCCCACAGCAAGCGTATTGTCTAAAATATGTCAGTCAAAAGGCGTATTTTTCCTTTGGGATGCATCCTCTATCATCCGTTTCTAGCTCAAAACAATCAGAGATTCTCTTTATAAGTGTACGTGGAAATGTCCTTACGATCTCTCAATGCCTGCAGGTAGGTTTCAATCTGGTGGCATTTTGCATTTGACATGTGACTCCCGAGTTTCTTCAGCCGGAGGCATGCCGGGATACCCCAGGTAGATGAGTCGGTGGGAATCCCAAATAAGTCTCTTGTGTTTGTGAAGTGTGAGACGCTCACAGAAAATGCTTAATCCATTTTATGATTGTAAAAAGCATTCCTTTGGATCCTGTGTTAGTCCTACCAGTTTGTCCTCGTAGGACTAACACAGCGAAGAATACACGTGTATCTCTTACTTGTTACCTCTGATCTGTGTGTGTCTCCTGTTGATCCATTGTGTAATGCTCCGTCCATAGTTTCCCCTTAGTAGGTAGAAGGTCAGTGTGACGTCATAGCTTTTGTGACAATTTCGGTAAGAAATTGCAATTCTGGAAGACTGATTGTCAGTGGGAGTACGCCGCAGAATATCCTGTGGTCTATTATTGCCAATTCCATTTCGCACGTGTTCTTCCCGCCCTAGTCCGCACACATAGTTGCAGCTGTAGCATTTCTCATGTTACATTTACAAGTGCAGATAGTTCAGGAACCCGAGCATTGGCTGATTAAGTGCAGAAATACGGTTTCTTCTTCTTCTTATTCTCTGAAAGATTCTGAACACAGGGCGTAACAAATCAATGGAATGCAAGACATATTTGGTGTCATGAATAACGGAAGCAATGCGTAGTCATGTGGGCCCAGTACACACTGCAATTGGTTGGTAGAGGCACCACAGTCAAGCAATGGCTGGAGAGGATAGTACGAATCATACACTTACAAGGACATCATCAAGGATGCAAGGACATCATTCAATCCCTTGGAAAAACACAAAGCAAGGTGGCACAAGGTCACTAATCGGCTTGCAATTGAGATGTCTGGTACAGTTGTGTCAACACCATTGGTCACCAGAGCAAATACAAGAGAGCGGCATTGACACCATTGTTGGCCAGAATGTCGGCCACTGTCCCATTTCCTGTGTATTTGCTGCTTGGAAATTAAGGCGTTCTACCACCACCTGAAAGCACACACAAAAATCCAGGCACCCCTGGATGTTTTTCCTGTAAGATGGGCGCGATATTCTAGCTCCTAAATCTGATATCGGGAGCTGAATCACCTTTTGCAAGTTTTCTAATGGAGAGATGGGTGAGTGAGAGGGCTTCGTCTTCCCCTGTCAGACCGATTTGGAACAAGCCAAGCATGCTGCGTCTCATTTTATGCGCACCGGAAATTGACAAGGAAATTAACAGGTGAAGTTATCCATATGTGTGTCAGAGCACATAGGAACGGGTTATGTGCGTTGAAACACATACTTCTTAATTTGAATTAATATTCGATATGTACAGGCATATTTATGTACATTTGTCTATGTACAAATTGTGCCCGTTGTATGAGATTAAATTATTTACTATTATTTTTTATTCAACTCTGTGGTCAACACGACTAATATCATTCCAACCAAATTATTAGAACCCCAGTTACCTGTTTGGCTCAGTGATGGAGGGTTGGAGTGTCAATCCAAGGGTAAGGGGTTTGAATTCCCTGAGTCACTAGGACTTATACCAACGTACACTCTCTCAGGGTGCGACTTAAATGGACTTTATAATCAAAGGAATAAATAATCGTAATTTATGGACAATGCTTTGTGGAAATTGCGCTAAAGAAATTAAATTTTATTTATTTATGATTTACCGTTGTATAACCCCGGTATCAAGGGGGCATATTTCCGTGTAGGGAATCCATTAATTGGCTCCTATTGCACCATATTGCACACAAAAGTGTAGTTCCAAGCGATGTAACCGACAATCACTCTGAATCCTCCGTTACATAACCATCGCATTGGCTTCCTGGGCGAAATCTACAAATGGCATGCATGGCATGCACGGTAGCACTGGGAATTACCTCATCGTGTGACTACCTGCTACAGCGAAGCTTCTTCTTTGGTAAATACACAATCCTCAAAATGGAGCGTCTCCCGTTCACAATAAGTCACACGTGCCAGCAAAAATAGGAACCATGTCTCCTCTGGATAAAAGTGACCAATTATCTTCCCATCTTCGGTCAGATCACATTATTACATGAGTAGAATGTGGAAGTGAACCCTCGCTAGGGTATTGTCAACAACACGTGATATATTAGGATAAAACTGTTACCTATGATGTGATGAAATATTGTCAATGACCGTCGGAGTTTCGTGCATGCTTGGCGCCACGTGTTTTTGTGCGCCAGTCCGGATCGCGTGAATTCTGGAATATTTTTGCTGTGGATTCCGCAATCTTCAAATAATTATAAAGATATGACATCATAATTATTCTCCCAAATTTAACAAGCGAATAATTATATGAAACAAGAATTAAATGTTGAATATATTGTGTACACTTTGGCTAAATATTATTTTGCCAGCATAATGATTGCTTCTGTATGCTCCTGTAGACGAGTTGGCTTCCGAAAGAGCATGCGTCAAATAATGCACAACCGGAAGTCTGTCTCACCTGGAATTCGTTTGCAAGGGGTGCAGACAAAATATCCCCCCTCCCTCTTCAAAAAAAAGCGCATCTTTTTTCTCCGTCCGACGGATCCAAGTATGAAAAGGAGGACTTCATTAATCTCGACGATTGATTCAGAGCAAATTGATTTCGCAAAAGCCGGCAAAAGGGCATCTATGCAGTGCTTTCAGTGGTTTGGAATATCCGAATCCGTTAATTATCATATCCAGAATCGAGTTTTCGGAGATCCGATATCTGATCATTGATCCAATATCGCAGTGCTAGTTATTTTTACCCATAAATTGTAATTTTATTACATTCACTTCCAGGAACAGAAAACAAACACAGAATTGAACAACAAAAAATTAATCTCAATGCAATTTCGTAATCCTACGTTATTTCGGTCACTCCAGGGTTGATCCAGGTAGATGTTCATAAACCCTTGAATGTAGCCTCGATGACGTCACACCTTCCGATGAGCATCCTTCACTCGAAGGTAATTGGTCATTAATACAACGAATGCGCAGCATCATCAGTCATCACCAATCAGTGACACGATGATGCATCTTCAAAAGTTCGCATGTACGGAAGTTCCGATACATACGAAATATCGGCCAGCAATTCCATGGCTAGGGATAAAACAGATGCTGAAAAGATTCAAAAATAGCCTGAATTCGTTTCTGCATGGTTACCATGGTGATGAAAATCACAAAATGATGTTGAATGACACACATGTCGGTTGATTAACAAAAAAGACCGACAGTGAATATATCGCGTATATTTTGCTGGAAATAGTACGTAGTCTGGTAAAAGGGTCGTCTAGCGAAGCTACACATAATTGAAGTTTAAAACCAGGTCAATTCGACACGCTTTGTACATGTGGCAGTGTTGTTCAAAGGACATGGGATCAAGCCATTAAATGACCCAATAAAGTGGCTACGAGTAATTCATTGAGAAATAGATCTCCATCAACCATAAACAATAATTATACCAAAGCGATGAACAATAACCAATCTTGATGCTCGAATAATTGCACTGTACCAATTCACGGTTGACCCAATTCGACAAAATCATTAAAATAAATAAATAAATAAATAAATAAATAAATAAATAAATAAATAAATAAATAAATAAATAAATAAATAAATAAATAAATAAATAAATAAATAAATAAATAAATAAATAAATAAATAAATAAATAAATAAATAAATAAATAAATAAATAAATAAATAAATAAATAAATAAATAAATAAATAAATAAATAAATAAATAAATAAATAAATAAATAAATAAATAAATAAATGTCTTGATGATGGTACAAGGCACACTAAGAGGGCAATGCCATAGAAAGCAAAATGAAACAGAAGAAGAGGGCTATATGCCCTAACATCATAAATCAATCAAGCAATCAGGATATTCATATAAACTCAAGGTAACCAGACAACGAATACGAACATTAGGACGCATTAGCACCCCGTTCCTTGCAGACCAGTGTGTTGCTTACCCCATTCCCAGGGCTCCTGTATACGAAGGGCGTCACCACCAAAGGGTTAGGGCATCAAAGAAGCCCTAACTTAATTTCTTTTCCGTCTATTTTTCCCGTATTCCCGGATCGATATTTAGAAATATGCTTCAGGCAAAAGGGGTCTTAGGCATCCTCCTCTCCCTAAGAGAAAATTGAATGAAACCAAAAATATCCCCGCCTTACAGGAGAGGTCACTAAATAACTCACATGGGACCAGGAACACCCTCCCACCCCACCCCGAATATCCTCCACAAGGACAAAGCTTTGAATGTTCATGAAGCTTATTTTCCATCTTGCAGCAATAACTCACGTGAAGCATTATTCAACTCGTAATGAAACGTTTATTCGCAAAGAGTATTTACTTGTAAAGATCTGCTATTTAGCACTGAGGCAACTAAAATTGCCTATATCACAGACCAAAAATTAGATTTTGGTCAAATTTTATGGTCTGCGGCAACATCTCCCCAATGATCTCACCGCCAATTATATTTTCAAATGCAATTCTTGGTTGAAACCTAAGCCATGGTCACGTGATAATATGGATCGCCCTGGGCAATGCCTCCGGTTCTGATGTCCTCAATTAGGGCATATTCCGCCTCACAGGGACTTCCGGTGGGAATCTTTGTGGCACCAATTATGGGTCTTAGAAAAATGACAAGAATGCATTTTGCACAACGAGGAAGCATGCTTGATGAGGACGGGGTTCATACTGTGGAGTAGCCCCCTGGTTCTGGGTTTAGTATCTTGTTCTATACGCTAAACATGTCATATATAAGATGTTGTGATGAATATTCCAAATAGACAAGAAGAGGAAGTAACATGAATCCTGCTAAGAATAATCAGTTGTAGCTGAGTATGTTTCTTAGGAAATAATTTCCGTGACATTTTGACAACCACAGGCAATTAGAAAAGCCTAACAAACCGAGGAAAACAGTGCGTCGTGCGTCATACACGAACGACACATTTCATAAAGAGGCATCACTTTTATGAAGCTCCTCATATTCAAGGTTTTGGGGCGAAAGTTAATCCGCATTTCTTTTGCAGGCAAAAACACGATTTCGTTGAGCAGCTTGATGAGATGAAAGTATTTACTAATTGCTCCTTTAATCAAACAGAGATTAAGAGATCAGTCATTGATGGGTGTCACTAGTACAAAGGGAGTGTTTCCCTTTGAGCTTTGATGTGCTGTGGCCTGTTGGACTTTCGGTCTCGGGAATGCAGCGATATGAATTAGAGCAAGTTACGATTACGCTGCATAGAGCTTTCCTTAATGCAGCGGTAGAAGTCAAAGGTCAGGAATGAATTTCTCTATTGTGAATAATGGGCTATGGTAAATCGCTGTTTCTTATGCAGCACATACTTAATTGGTAATAGTTAAATTTCGTCAGCATTGATGTAATTGCTGAATGTAAATCGCCCTTCGCGTGCATTCAGTGCTCTGATGCCATATGGCAGAACACGTGAACGTTGACCTAAAGTCCAAAAAAAAGAGAAAGTAATTCAATAAACTGGTCTATATTATTAACTATGTAAATCAACATAAAATAAATAAATAAAATAAATAAAATAAATAAATAAATAAAAATAAATAAATAAATATAAATAAATAAAAATAAATAAATAAATAAAAATAAATAAAAATAAATAAATAAGTAAATAAAAATAAATCTTAAGAATAAAATGAAAGGAACGAAACAGTAACCAGAATAGTAGTTCCCAAAATATCATAAAATGAGTGCATATATTACTCTCATAATTATGTTCTTAATAAATTCATAATAAGTCTCAGTGATTATATCGGCCAGCCAAGTGTTCATTCAGTACTTCACCATTTGGTCGAGTTTTGTGATAGCAAAAAAATATGCAATGAAAAGAAAGAAGTCGAATGAATAAGTACGGGTGAAGCGAAGCCCTTTCTCAACCACTGATCCATTTTGATGCATTGAAATGTCGCTCATTTATCACGCAGTGCTTATGAGACCTCATACGACCAATTGCTATTCAGCCTAAGAGTCGAATGAAAGGTGTCTTTAATCGATCAAATTGATTTGCAATCAATTGCTCTCCTTTGCGGCCATCTATTGCTCCGTCTTTACCGCCGATGTTTATAGCTATGCTTTAATTGATGATTGCATAATTCATGAACAGACCTTCCTCTCCTTCTCTTCCTCACACAGCTACGAGGTCAAGGTTATCCAAGGTCATGTAAGTTCAAGGTCTTCCACCTTCACCTGAGTGGCGAACTCCGACGAGTAGAAGTAGAAGAGACCAGAAGGCAAGCGAAGCGTGAGGAATCTTTCAGTTGAGTGCATTTTGGTTTGTAGCGGGGATTTCGAACAAGACTGCATCGATTGATTCACTTGACAGCCGATTGATTCCATTCCCGGCCACCTCATAAAAGCCGGATTTGGTCCGCATGTGAATCCACTATTCAACGGATTTTCTATCGGTGTGCCTGGGGCATCCGACACCTCGGGCAATCATGACGACATAAATATCCGACCAAAGGTTATTTTAGTGATGGTACGTTGCAACACCGCTGCATAGCTGATTATTTAGCTATAATTACATATTATAGTCTTCTCTTTTCTTATTTTTTTGGGACATATACCATACAATAAGTGAAAGGGAAAACGCACCTGAACGTGCAAAAAGCGCCGTCATGGGAATGTTTCGCCACGGAACCACCAGGTATAGTCTCAACCAAAGAAAAGCTTTATCCTTTGACGATGAAACACTGTCCTTTGACTAAGCCTTCAAATTAAAGATTTCAAAAGCCGGATCAACAAAATTGAGAGGAATCAGGGTCCTCGTTTGATGCAACATGCTCGCTAATTCAAGCGTAGTCAGTCTAGCTTCGTTTGCCCTTTTACCAAGAACGAAGAGAACAATTTCTCTGGCCTCTGGCGATAAATTCGCCTTTGATAGAAGACTTTGATTAAGCTCTGAAGATTTATGTAGCAATGTACGTCATTTTGCGTCCACGACGTTGTTACATTTACAGCACTGGCTTTTTTTTCAGCTGCTCTCTCGACTTCAAATGCACAATTCATCCATTTCAGCCGCACGTCATACCCTGGTTACAAGTTTAAAAGTGTCAATAAAGTAGAATTAATGGTATTATTACATAAACTATTTACTCCACAGCAATCAGAAAGCATCACTGTTTTCCGGGCTTTATCACAGCAACAAACGAGTCATGCTTTCTAGATGCGCGGTTGCAATAAAATACAATGATATTTGCTTGGATACATAGATGAAATGAAACTTAATCTGGTCGTTCACCACGAGCAAGATTTTGCTCTTTCCCTCAGTGGTTACTTTGTATATCATGTAATCATCATGCCAGGTTGATATTTATTTACCACATCCTTCCGATGACCGTCAATTACTCCTTAAATGAAATCGTCATCCTGCCCATTGAGACTCGTGGATGCAACACCACAGCATAAAAAAGACATCTTCCTCCATGTTTTTGACACGTGTTGGCTCACCTAATGACATGGACAGGAGAAGCGTTCAAGAATTCTTTCTTTAGAAATCCGTCGGCGACCGAGACGAGAAAGGTCCTTAGAGAGAAGTCACCTCGGGTTCATCTTTTGTGACGAGACCGCGGCTTAAATGGCGTTTGGGTGTCGGCCTGTCGCTTCATGACTTGCAGAATTTCCGGTTTTCTTAATGTGTGGTTGAGGAAATCGGAGTGAGAATTTCCTCTGCTGTTTGCTTCGCGTGGCTTTGGGATTATGGTTGTTTGTTCCTATAATGTGGTTCGTTAATTTGACGAAAAATTAGAATTAAACTTCATGGAATAAGAATCATATTTTTGTAACTACTGCTTAGGAAGTAATAACTATATGTAACCACATCAAAACAACGAGGCATGTGAGACGATTAAGCGATTATTGTATTTATCCCATGTCAGACTTACTCGGCATGGTGATCGTCGCATCCTTCAACGATAGATTCTAGCCAGGTAATTGAATCATCCGAGAGTACGCGACAATCATAGAGAGGTGCCTATTGGGGGAACATTCGACGTAGAATTGAGATGTGGGTGCAAGGGAGTAATTACACGTGAAGTGGATGCGGATTAAACAAGAGCTGGAGACGCACACTCGGCGCAAACGACGTCTGTGCCTGGCGCACGCAACCAACGAATCACGCTTCTGAGCATAGACGAGTATTTAGCCTGATCTGCCAAACCAGAACTGCGAAACGACACGTTGACATTCCACTGTATGAATAGGCGATTTTCCTTAAATTAACCCGTTCACCGCCAAAGACGGGAATCCACCGTCTTTGTGTTATGCGAAACGAGACCCTTGGCTACGGATGTGTTAGGTTCAATCATTGGACCGTGAATATAGAATCCAATCAGTGTCAGCAATAGTTCTTCTCTCTGCATGTGTTTACATTTTACACTATGAACCCAAAGCTCCGCAAAGCACAAGAAAAACAAATGTCTGACTTATTCATTAGTTCATATTATGAGTGGTTCAGCCGTGCTGGGCTTGTTATTGCTACCTAATGGATAAATTTATGGTGATATGTTCACGAGCGGACAATTCGATTCCATGGCTGGTATATGTAGATCAATCTCCATCTCGGAGACGTAAAAATATACAAGAGAAATGATGCCATGAACAGTTTCCATGGCAACCGCTACATAAAAACACCTAAATTTTAGGGGTTTCTCGTGTTAGTTATTGGGCGCATTTTGTTTTTATTTTTGTTTTTGATTTTATTGAGTTACCTGGAATCACTGATTGATCATCTGATACATAATGCTACTTTTTCACAAACACTTCCCTCGCGTAATGTAACAAGTTTTGTGTCATCACGTACCTTTGACACAAAATAGTGAGGGTGCTTGCAAAAAAAAAAAAAAAAAAAAGATAGGCTAAGAAGATTAACAAAATCTGTTTCTTCGATTAAAGCGGGAATTGAACCTTTTGAAGTTGTCTCTCTTACAAGATAAGATAAGGCATTATATCAGTGAATTGTACCTTGAGCTAGATACCAAGACACACACAAAAATTGACATTGCAGCTGCAATAGACAAAGACGAAAATCCAAAGAAGCCAAATTAATATGATGGCTTCACTGCCCCAAGAGAAACTATGCCTAAAGCAGATCTCAATTAAAATCATTGCTTAGATCGCAATTGAACGACATGGCAATATCATCTAACTAGGTATGCATCTGGTTCCAAGGACAATCTGATGATCGTTGTTATGACATAAGTCCACGAGATGAATGAGTCAGTTGATGAGAACCCTCGCTATGCATGTGTTACACACGCAATCCACGGATGCAACACCTGTCCACGTATCCACCACGTGTTGGCAATGATGATGAATGAACATCATGATCAGATATACGATTTTTAGATAATCCGATGTACGATTTATTGTTTTCAATGAGCTGACCATCTCTAGTATTGTGACATTACGCTTATACTTTTTTCTAAGAAATGGTTCTGTAATATAAGACTAAGCATGGGTCCGAATAAGACTGTCTAGGGTAAATCGACCCAACAGACTTGTCATCTTGTCTAGAAGACTGAAACATATACCTTGCTCTTTTTATAAGACAGCAAAAATAAGGAGGATCGGTGGATTAGAAATCAATTATGGAAGACGTCTCTCAGAATAATGCGAATGCTAGATTGCTCATCAAAACTAAATTCATACATGCTGATTTTCCGATTTAAAACTTGATACATACAGGCTGAATTGCTGAATCACTTAACTGCCTCATTTTATACTGACAAACTTCTCACTAAATATGAATTGCGCTGAGAGTTCCTACTGGTCCCTATGGATCCAAATTGGTCTGATGTACAATTTAGCAGTGACGCCGATCTAGGAAGGCTGATTAATCAGCTCAATTACTCTACGTTACATCGTGGAGTAACAGGGCAACCAGGGAATCTGTTGGCAAATAAAAAAAAAACCAGGTCAAGGAACTAATTGCTGATCCTGCTGCTCTACTGGCGAGATCATGCAAATAATATTCTCTGGTGAGATCAGATTCAATGGTTACATGCCAACTTCAGAATAAATTATCGTGGATTTGCCTCTGGAAATAATGCGAGAGGATATAATATCCTCATCTAAGCGCCTCTGAAATTTGGAGAAAATGTGAGGATAAAAAAAAAAGGAGTACATTTTTGGGAATCTAAAGATATGCTCCTTTTGTGACCATGGAAGGCATTATTGTACAGATCAGAATCTCTACAAACTACACACTATATTACATATGAACATTTATTGTAATATATTTGACTAATTATGTCACACGGGATTCATATTATATATGAATATTTATTACAATATATTTGGCTAATTATGTCACACGGAACAATGCAGTGATCCGTTATGCATCACCTATGCGAAGATCTGCGAAAGTGATGCGAAAGTTTCTTTTTCCCTTAGCTTGTGACAGCTCACATGGAACATTTCTGACAGCTCCGATATGCAGAAGACTAATAGAAAGTGATTGGTATGAGGAGGCAGGAATTGTTGATGGGATATTAAATAAGAATACTTGGAAAAGGGGATAAACAAATGTGCAGAAGCACAAGAAGTATTTGAGTTTATACGCAAATTCAGTGATGCAATTTTCACTCTCAAAAATTGTACCTGACTGCATGAAAAAAAGGGGTCGATTCTGTTTACTCCACACGAGGAAAGCACAAACAAAACAACAAGGGGAACTTAGTACAATGATGCCAAGTACTAAGAGAACCATACGCCACGAATGATGTGATACAAGCAAAATGATTTTCTTCATTTTATCACAGTCTGTCGCACGATTAATCGGAATATACTGCAGGGTAAAAAACAAATCATCCCTTCCAGCAGTGTAAACAAATTGAGAAAAACACACCACCTCTGGTTGCCAAGGTAACAATGAATTAGATCGCTGCATATGTCCAAGTTTTGAATCTTAAAATCGTTTTTCGTTGAAATTTTAAACTTTGACCTACGAGTACAACATTCAGATGACCTGTAAAACATAAATATTGTACACGAGTAGAACAGAATCTACATCTATTATTGAATGGGAATAGGAAGATAAGGTGGCCTGTTACTTTGTGCCCAATTTATCCGATCTATTTTAGGACGTTTTTAACCCTTTGCAAATGAGAACGGCGCTGTTTCATGCTAAGCACGAATTGATTGGAACTTATCTCAATTTACAGCATTCAATCTCAGCGAAGCTGTACAACATTTGTGAGATCTAAGAGGCTACCTGCTTACAATACAAATGGTTCTGAAACCACCATGACAAACATCCAAAACGCTTTTTCTCTCTCTCACAATGACCATGAAAAAACAATGGCATTTATCATGGCGCAATACGTCAAAAGTACAGTGCAACTTATTCCCACCCACCCTCTTTCACCCCATCAACAAAAAAGCAACAACATACAAATAGTTATACCTGAGAATCCATCAAATTATCACACAATGAGAATAAAACTATTTTTAAGGAGTTCAAAACTTGTTCCCTGAAAAGATGAAACAACCCCTGTGTCTTTGATCTCTATAGACTTCCTGGAAGTCAGGAGAGATACATCTGCATCCCGCTGCTCTTCTGACCTTTGTGGACGCCTACTGGGATCAAATACTCAATCACGACAGGTGGAAACTTTCCGAAAAGGTCAAAAGGTCATATTCAAAGGGCAAAAGGTCATCATCAAATAATTAACCTATTCTTGAACCATTGCTTCAATATGTGACTTAAGATTATGTTAATTTATCCAATCAAAAGCGAAAAAAAAGGATACTTGCTGAATGATTTCTTTTTAACGGGTGCAATGTTTGATTGAGCTAAATCCTGCTTTTTTGTATTTATTATTATTTCATGCAATCTATGTTCCAGGAGGAAAACCGTGCAGTGACCCCGGAGATGTGGTACTGATGGATTCCTGGGGATTATTGTTGCCTAATGGAGATCGATTGTTTTGTTTTGTGATTAGAATTCGCGGCCAGACGGGCATCGCTCAAGGCCACGAGTCTCGTGGAATCTCGTGGAGTCTCATGGATCACTTGGAGGGCCTGCAATCAGCGAGCGCGATGAGCAAGGGGGAACTCGATGTAGTTATGGGATATGTTGTAACCATGTTGCACCAGTACATACTAAAATTCATAACTTGGTAAAATGCCAATTGTGTTGTATTGTGTGGCAGCAATACCTGTGATGCCTTATTATTATAATTGCAGCAGTATTATTAACGGTAAATCTCAAGCTCGAGCATTGAAGAACCATGTGTTTGGTATAATGATATCCGGGACGTCTTATTAGCATTTTTACTTCCGTTTCTCAGACATTACAAGAACTGAGTTGATTATCGGTACACTGCCAGCCACGGCCATAAAACATCTCAGAATATGCACCAAACGAACTCAACGTCATCAACGCCAGTGATATGAATAGGTGAATTCGAGCAGGATGAAAGAGAGACAGGTGCCAATCCTAATTGAGTCAGGGATGGAGCAGCCAGTGCATTTTAACCCTTTTAAAATGAGCATATTTATATATTTAGTTATTAGTGGACTCTGAGCCTATATTATAATACGGTCGGTTACATTGGCAGGAAATATATAGTATGCAAATCTGACCAGTGTGGATCAATAGTACACGGAATTTGATTGATGTTTCCTGCCGTTTCAGTACTATCAACAGATTATCAACCACAACAACATGTCACCATAAGCTGTCTGATCTGTTGATGAATTGGATCAAACCTGAGGAACTTGGATCACGAATGCAAATTGCAGATTAGAATGAAAGATTTGCGACTGAATGCTGAACAAAGGCGATGATCACGAGGCCATTGTGTGGTAATGTTCAGTCTTAAAATGACGAACGCAAATCCGCTTGATTGCTCGCCTGGTGAAATATTACGATTGGGGTGATCGTGGAATCGAGTTGGATCTGCGCTCGGGTGATTTGTGATAGAATTAAGGGGTTTGGGAGGGGAGTGTGCATCTTGATGTTCAGTATTCAAGTTCTTTTGTTGCGTTGAAATATCTCCGCAATTCTTCTGCTTTTGCTTCGGATCCAAGTGAGGGTTAAATATCCACGCAGACTTCGTGAAGAAATCGTGAAGGTCTTTGAAGCTCGCTTGCTTTGCAGACCTGCAAATGTGTATTTACTGCTAGCATTTGTCGATTTCATGCTTGATTTGGCGCAAACTCAATGAGCCAGAAGTCTTCGGGACTAGGAAATTCAAAGAAGAATGCACTTTCTATGAAGACGCATGGCCAAAAAAAAAAAGCTAAACCGAGTCCTTCGTGAATATGTGAGAGATCACGTCGAGTGAATTGCAAAGGCGGGTCGGCCTCTTTGATCAATTTCCCTGATCTTTATATGCGTAAAAGGATCAGAAGGGATCAGCAATCACGGTTGCAGTTGCAGCAGCCGCGTGCAAGGGAGTACATGCGTCCATCTGTCCAGATTCTTGATAGAAACCAAATTTAATAGTGTTCATGAAAATACGGATTCTTAATGTGTAATTTCAGTCGAAATCTAAAAATAACCGTGCATTGTGGTAAATTGAAGAAGGAAGTTGTGGAAGCAGAGCTTTTATTTCGAACCCGACACGATGAAATCGACACGATATAAATATAGCAACATTTCACTATAACCTACATAACATGCATGACTTCTAACACCAGCCTACTGTTACTCCTTTTTTGCCGATATGTTGAACAACTGTGGTTATGATGTCATAATCTTGCTTTCGGCATAATCGTCACAAAATGCAGTTGCAGGTCGTCGAGATGTCCATTCACAAAATTAGTGAAAAAAGTCTGAAACATTAATTCCTTTTCTCTTTTCATTTCATGCTGGTAATGAGACTGAGGCTGCGAGGAAGAACATGCCATAGACCATATCGCAATTCCATTGCGCATGCGCTATGGGGGGAGTTATGGGAGTGTCGGTTATCGATGTCATACAGTGCGTCTATACGATGTGATGAAGGTGGCATACAGGATGTGATTGTGTGTTATCCAAGCAAAGGATGGCTTTTTGCGACACAAATCACACAATTCATACAAGTGACACAAAGAGCAGTTGGTCAGCTGTTTCTCGGAGTTAGGCACCCTTAGCCTATAAGGCGTCAAAGAGTCTTGATCTTTCTCCCACATAACCATGAATCATTTTGTTCGTGTGGACTGGGTCAACAATTTGGGAATGTAGATTTTGCGGGACACATGTTTCCTTCACATCACAACCACGTAGGCAGAAATACGGTAGAAACAGCATATAATATCCCTCCAAACGCACCCTCTGAGCCCCTATGACAAATAATTCAATTATTTAATTATGTAAGCCGGTGTAGGCACTCATTAATAATTAATTGAGGTATGCAAAATACGATATAGGATTACTGTTATTAGCACAAGAATACCAATAATCTTCTGTTCTGGCGCCCGTATCATCCGATCGGATTGGGTGGAGCCGTAAAACCCCATCACTCACTCTGACAATAATATTGCAATAGCCCACTAATTTTCACATGAATACATCATAAAACATTCATTCTAATCATATCTCACGTCAATAGTTGTTGACTCTTCTGAAAATATTCCGTTTTCAACTTTTTGTACGACGCCGGCCTGATTTCTAAGAAAGGCGCGAAATTTCAATCCTCGCAATGCGCTGCTGGCGGATGTTTACATTGTGCGACGTTCGCGGCTGCCAGGATTAGTAAAAGTCGGATGTATTGTTGGCGATATGAAAAGTGTTCAGCAGTAAATCTAAAATCCGGATCGATTTTTGTGGTCTGAAAATTGTAAGGTTACCTGGAAGCCTAAAATTGTAATTATTGTGGACTGGAAACACATTACTTTTACTAAATTTTCAGCAAATCTAAAATTTTTATTTCTGTGGACTCATTTTGGGCCTGGCACGGTAGGGCTGATCCACGGGCCATCGGGATCAGCCATAGTATAGGGCTACTCAATACCAATTAAGTGCAAAGTCTAGATGATTCAACAGAATTCTTAACCAAGCATGCCATATGCTAGTCCCAGTACTGACCGAAATAGTATTTCGGTCACATAGGGTAAAGCCGATTTATGCTCTCATATTATGTTTTATGCAATAAACATATTGCAGCAATATTCTTACAATATTACCAGCCCTTCTCAGTACGATTACACGAAATCGGCCAAAGGTCAGTAATATAATGTATTATTCGTTGAAATTTCGTCGTTCGCATGAAATCTGACTCTTCGTTGGCATTTTGTCTCAACCTTTTCGATCCTCGCTTAGGGCTTAATTCATCAACGCAAGAAGTCAGCCTACAATAGATGAGATCTATGCTGAGTCCCTGATCAGGGATTATAGTCAGTCATAGGTAAGTAAGCCGGCAAGAGGTACTCAGTAGTATTATTACACAATGGTCAACTGGCAAGACAGCAGAAGCTTCTAGAATTTCATGAGATAATAATTATACTACGGAAAGATGACGCCAAAGGACACGTAGAGCAGATTGAGGAGAAGGAGAAAAGAATTGCAACTGGCCGATTAGACACCGACGAATATCATGAGTCAGTGAATCAGTTCTCCTTGTCGTGTTTTAGTTTGTTTTTCTGATTCACAGAGCCAATGTTGCTTCAGTGAGGATGGTCTGCAATTAAATTGACGCCAATGTGCATATTACATAAGGATTAAAGTGGATTGGTGATGCGATATATGTAGCTGCAATTTGTAGATGCTACACTTTTACTACATACGGCAAAGAGGGTGATGGTCCCACTGCGAACGAGATCATTGAAATCTCTGCAGACACCCGTGAGTTATTGATGGCATTGCTGAGCCCTCTGGGAGAAGAGGATCAGCTCCCTCATGCCCAACATATTGATCAAACCAAGCGAGGCCAAGATCAAGCACTGTACATGAGGTACTCTGGTTGGCTTCTTCTTTAGCTGCTGTAGAATAAAGACAACTTTCAATGATACAACATTCATATCGAATGCTCTGGATTCATCCTATATGAGAACTGCATTGGATAGCGCTATACTTAGATTGTTTATATATCTAGTTTATCTACAAACGCTCCACATTTTTTCACGGAACGTTTGAAACATATGTTAGCAGCTCGAGTGTGAATAAACAATTCACGATCCAATGCCTATAAATAGGTCATCTTTGTTTGAAAGCAGCGAACATCTTTCTTTTGAGCAGATATATTTTTTTTCAAATCCCTTGATTTCCTGGGCCCCGTTTCAAGAAGGTATAGTTTAGCTCGAATCAAAAAGGTTAGACTAATCTTTACAAAGATTAGTTCAAGTGATTTCATGAACACGCGGGTTTCAATATCTTAGGGTCGACTCCTCCAATGACTAGGGTTCAACTGCTCGGCCTGCAACAGGTAGCACAGTTCAACAATGAACAATACAAGAAATATGCAATTTGAGAATAAAACAATTGCATGAAGAATTTAATCATTGCATCTCAGATCCTTTATAGGTATTTCAGAGGCACAGAAATCACGTCATTAATTAATATTCCCATAAAACATCGACACCCTCTAATTCGAGATTCTCGCGAGTAATCACTACGCAATTCAGTTTGAGAATAGAGGGCCTCGCAGAATTACGAAAACAGCGAAATTAGCGAGTCACTTCAAAATTTCAAGAGCAATTATTTCATTAATAAAGCATGACATCGTGTCAAAATAGGATAAATAACGAACATTGAAGAGTTTTATGACATATTTTTGCCATATTTCTACTGCTATCGCATGATGACGTAGTATAATCTGGGTTTTTGTAGATCATCAACATCGACAGAAAATGCTTTCATTCCTTGACTAAACTACGTTCATGAAATCAGATTGGCTGCTTAGATTATTTAAAGCAAACTTTAATCCAAGATAAACTACGTTCATGAAATCGGCGATCCCAAAAAAAGTTTTTAATTACTGATTTTTATTCAATATCCGGAAGCAAAATAACGACAAGCAGTTTAGAAATAATCAAACAATAATTCACTCAATGCAAATAATATTTTATTAATTTAAATACTTTTTGTCGTGCTCTCGACAGCAAACGTGTGGGGCCCTCGATCGGCTCATCAAATCATTCAACTCCCATCGCTTCATTCATGCAGCTAATGAACTGTTCCGGCATGTCCCTTTAGAAGCCCGGGATATTCTCGATTAAAATGTAATGGAAATCAGAATCAATCTTCAATTGTCTACATAGCTCGCTCCTCCATATGCTATACATAGCCATCACAGGAATTTTGATGAAAAGGGTAGTAACTAGTATAATGCTGTGTGATTCATTTGATTCAGCGACGGTCTTTTTTAAATTCAGCTGTTGCAAGTGCACGATGTCTTGTACAAATGTGCTCTTGCAGTTCGAGTAGGAAGATTTTCGATGACTTCTTCTGGTCAATACATGGTATCGTCACCATAGCAACGGTGATTGTAACTGCAATTAATTTCAAACATTAAACTTTCAAGAAATCGTGTTTTTTTTTTCTAGCTATTTGGTTTTTATAACTTTGCCAGCAATAAGAAAATGTCACCATATTCAACGTTTTCACTTTTGAAGTCTTAGAATCATGGGGACCATCAACCACAAAATTTATTAACGAATTAAGAAAGATAATCAAACTAGCAACAGAAGACAAACAAGAAGGCCAGAAAATATCTCCTTCTCCATCATAAGGGGAAATTCTTCATCAATCCTATCCTCATTAAAAATTCATCCATACTTAATACTATTCAATCCATACTGTAAATATCCGTTTATTGAATAAAAGCCCACAATTATGTGAATGCTCGCTGCCACTAAGAAAGACATTTTGCACTTTCAACTCAATTATTTACATTAAACCGAAGATCCGGTTAATTCAGCGTATGCATCAATCATCCTCTCGACGGACACCGGCTAGGAGGCTTGACAGATGATCCAGCAAAAGGGGCTTTCTTGTCTCAATTCCCAAGTCCATAAGACTTCTGGCTCATTGAGTTTGCGCCAAATCAAGCATGAAATCGACAAATGCTAGCAGTAAATAAACATTTGCAGGTCTGCAAAGCAAGCGAGCTTCAAAGACCTTCACGATTTCTTCACGAATCTGCGTGGATATTTAACCCTCACTTGGATCCGAAGCAAAAGCAGAAGAATTGCGGAGATATTTCAACGCAACAAAAGAACTTGAATACTGAACATCAAGATGCACACTTCCCTCCCAAACCCCTTAATTCTATCACAAATCACCCGAGCGCAGATCCAACTCGATTCCACGATCACCCCAATCGTAATATTTCACCAGGCGAGCAATCAAGCGGATTTGCGTTCGTCATTTTAAGACTGAACATTACCACACAATGGCCTCGTGATCATCGCCTTTGTTCAGCATTCAGTCGCAAATCTTTCATTCTAATCTGCAATTTGCATTCGTGATCCAAGCAGACACATTTATACTCGTGTTGGTCAAGTAATCTCTGGTCATATATATCAGAGATAAGACATTGTAGATCGGTGAACCCGTGCAACCAACCACCAACGAAACAATTATAAAGCCCATCTCATTTAAACCCCGCTGTCGTCTCTGCTAAAAAAAAAAAAAAACTTGCTTCCATGCTTCCTGTATATTTGTATTTAATCCATCTGTTCACATTATTAACAGCCATGTCCATAAAGCAGTGCTCCATTTTGATATGATAATCTGAGCTATAAATAGATGACCCTCTATGACATACCTCCATCCTTTTAACATTCTCGTCTTAAGAGCAATCTACTTCCATGTTGCAATAAATCTCGCTTTGTCGATTCATTTGCTGCAAGATAATGTCTTCCCGCCGACTGGAAAGCCTGCTTCATATCTCATTAATAAAACAACGTGTCTCTGGAAGAAGTCTTCTCCAAAATATGACGTCCCTCAAGATATTGGCAACCCAGAAATGGGTCTTCAGATTGCATAAATGCATCGCATTAGGCTCTCATATCGGTCGTTTTCGTATTCTCTTGTTTACGCGTCCACAGAGAATGCCATCTTCGCGTTTGCGCTAATTCTCCATTCAGCGATTTCTATAGGTTTAAATATGCCCAATTGCAAAATATGATGATTATTATTTGGTACGTTGGTAACATTTCCTGTGACCCTCTTGAATCATAGTTGGTCATAATCATAATTATATCTGGCCCCGATTCTTGAATGGCAATTTAGACGACGCGGCTAACGGACTTGATCGTGTTGCAGTCTCGAGTCAACTCAACGATTCTTAGATCAAAGTAAAGACGTCATAAGGTCCTTACTGATATCCATTACCTTGCTGACATAACTCCGTTATACGAAACGCCTCCTCGCTTCGATTCGTTAAAATGCGTTTTGATTGCAATGTTCGCACATCTTTCGCAATGTTAGATAACCAAATTTTCACTCTGCATTTTTGATAGCATCCGCTGTCAACGATTCAGATTTAATCGGCGTATTCTGTCTGTGCAGGCGATTCTGTTGGCTGCTTACCTTATAATTAAGGCATTAATTTTGATGAATTGTCATTAGGATGTCAATTTTGAGGCCCAGCCAAGTCGCCTTAACGAAATTTTATTTAAACTTAAGATAATTGTAAACTATATTTAGTATAATTATAATAACCACTCCATGAGAATCATTGAGTTCAGGCAAAGAGGTAAAAATTATGTAACATCATCCAAAAATTGTATTAGCGGGTAATATATAGATGCACGACTTATTTTTCCGATTGGCACGTAGGAGACAGAACAAACTGAACCGTTATGAATCGTCGTAGAAACAAGTCTGGTTTATCCTTAGATATACGCTATGATTGAGTCAAGCGGACAACAGAGTATAAGCATTCATTCATTTCTTTCTCTTGATCGTTCGATCGTCTGTTTTTTTGTTTATTTGGTTACATGCTTGTTTGTCTTATTATTCATGCAGCTTCATATTAAAATTAACAAAATTGATCTTTGATCAATATGTAGGTCAACCGAGGAAGCCACATCGAATGAACACACATGATGGACGTCAATACATTGTTGATTTCAACAGCTGCACATTTTATCACTGGATCAAGATATCACGTACTAAATGGTGATCACGATAACTCTTGATAGGGCTGATGTAAAGAGGTAAGAAAAATCACCCTGACTATTCAATAGCATTCCAAACCGGGCGATTCGTGTTTCCGCAGAGTGCACATCAACCATTCTGGATTCCCGGAGACCTCCCAGGATCTCCCTCCAAGCGAGGAAGTTTTCCCGGGTTTCGACATTGAAGACACCAATCCAAGAAACAACTGCTTCGCGATGCACACCACCAAATTTTTTCGACATTCCTCCATCTCCAAAGTTCGTCAGCCCTCGACGGAAGGCGCTTAAGGAAGTGGCACCACACGCTCACCGTCGACCAAGTGTCGAGGAGAGTCGAGATGAGCTAGATTTGAAAGTAGTCAGCGCCCGAGCATACGCTAAACGGATGGCGCTGGATGATGACTACGTGTGTCTTCATCACGCGGATAGCATTGTTGTGCTTTTCTGCAACACTTGCGATGAGCTCGTTTGTGCTAAGTGTGTTTCGCATGGCTCAACAGGAGCACGTGGACTGCATAAAGACCACGTTTACCTTGACGTGCAAGAAGCTTTCGATATCAAGAAGGTTTGGATTGGAGTGTTACTTGTTTTTGATTGGTTGCACTGAGCGGTGTCTTTTCAGGAAGAATTCGAGAAACTGTTGGCAAAGTTCAAGGATCAATTGATCAATAAGAAAAGGCGACGACAACATCTGCAATCTTTGATTCAATGCCAAAAGGTGAGGTTGCATATACAGTAATAGAGTTACCCAGATTGACAACGCAACCACAGTGTACACATACGAGGGTTGTTAAAAAAGTTATCCCTAATTAACATAGAGCGAGACTGAAAGTTTGAAGTTGTATGTATTGGAATGCCATTCTCTTGTAGTTGGAAGTGTTGCGGAAGAAGACATTGGTAGAAAGAAGGACTCGGTGCTTGAAAGAAACTCTGACGAAGAAAGAAAAGTCTCTCTGCAAGCAGTTGGAAGACGTGATGGCTCCTTCTCTTGATGCACACGCAGACACATACAGAAACCTCGACTTCGAGATAGCGAAGCAAGATAGTCTGATTGGGTCTGCTGAATCTTTGATGAAGATGAACACTGAGAAATCGGTGACTTTCCTGAAGGTATATCGTGAATGCTCCTTTGTTATTGTTTGTTGAGCGGTTGTTTTGTTTTGTTTTCAGGCAATGAAGGAATTAAGGCAAAGTGTCATAAGTGGAATTGAGTCCAAAACACAAGAGGACAAATGCGGGTTTGTTTCGCTGACACACACTTTATCCAAGAAAACGGCTGCCAGACATCCTGATCTTCAGAGACTGAGTCATTTGGTGTCAAACTTTCATCGAGAACGACGCTCTTTCAGACATTCTTTTACCTTGGCTTCTGAAGGTATGCGTATACATATTATTCTTTGGCTTCAGTAATTCATCTCTTTTTTTCTTTTCTTTTCTTTCTTTTTATTTCCTTAGCTCCTAGCACACCTCATGTGCTTGTAGATTGGTGCACAATAGGTTCAACTTCAGCTTCGATTGTTTGGAAATATAAGAAATCCGAAAAGATATCCAGTTTCTCTCTTTATTATCGATCAATTGGATCATATTCCGAAGACGATTTCATCAGGATTAAAATTAATAAATTCTCCGGTGGAAGAGCAATGGCGTCAGTTCGCCATCTGCAAACGGAATCAGTGACCAAACTCCATCTTGTATCCAGCAATGAATTTGGACACAGCAAACCAGTCTGCTTTTTTGTGCAAACGCCCGGCGTTTCCCTTACATCAGCTGGAATATCATTCAACCAACCAATCATGAAGCCGAAATGGCTGAAGACACTCAGTGATTCCGCTAAAGTTGCAGCTTATGTCTTAGCTGTATTATATGTGGTGCTTTCAATTATGTTCATTGTATTTCGTGGATTTGATTGCGAAGACGAATCTCTTTCGATGAGCTCTGCTTATCTGACCTTCTTGAACTCTATGCACGGGGGCAAGATCCCTCTCAGACACTCTTGCATGTTGCCTTCTCGTCTATTTCGGAGCCCCCAAGAAGAGCCTTCTATAAGTGAATGGGCGAACCGTTGGCTGACCTACATCAGAACTCATAATTTATTGTCGTGAATAAACAGAATAATGTTTGGTAGTTATGGATTAATTCTGGTGTCTTTTTTTTTTTTTTTTAGTTTTTTTTTTTTAACAATAATTATTAGTTGGAGTTTATCTTTTTTTTAATTTGTCTTACATCTTTAATACGAGTGTTGTTCGAAAAGTTCCCGGCCTAACATTGAATGCGCTATCACAGAACGTTGAAATTTTACTTGAACATAGGTTAGCTTTTTAGATGAAAATCACAAGCATTAAATTTCCAAGAGAGTTACATAATCACCTGTAGTGCTAATTTGAGTGAAGCAGGGGTCGACATTTCGTCAAAATGCGGTAGACTCCTGATTTATGCGCTAATTCAAAATCAATTTTAGGCTATTAATCATTAACAAACATCTCCGATATTTTCCTCATAGACGCATCAAAGCAATGAAAAAATAAATGTATCTGTAACATTTCGATGAAATTATTAAAAAAAGATCAAATGAGGCCCAGACTAGAGCACTAGTACTGGCCTTTTTTTTTTGTTCTTTACGGCGATTAAACACTAATAAACCAGGGAAACAATATGTAGATTATACAATTATTTGTTAAACACCTTTTCATGTTAATTTGCATGTTCCAAGTTTTATACAAATCAAAGTAGGTCAAACGGTAAAAGCGCGCAAAGCAACTTTTTAATGATATTTTTAAGTTTCGGCAAAATTTGACATAGCAAGCGATTTTATTTTTTTTTATTTTATTTTTTTTTTCAAAAAGAGCATCATTTATTTCTTTAGTGGAATATTGTAGTATCATACTAGGAATGTATATATTACCAAATATTTACTATATAGTGATATAATTATCCAGATTTGTGCATAAATATTTGGGTACAGTTACGATTAATATTATTCTCCCTCTACTCACTCAAACACGCATGCATAGTGGTATAGCTACATAGAGACGCTATAGTGGCATAAAACAAACTAAATCATCAGTAAGGCAACATTTTGAGGCAGAAACAGATACTTCAAATATTTATCGTCTCCACATAATACACATATTTAACATATGTTGCGAAATAATTATTTTTAATGGCTGCGTGGCCTTTTTGATCAAATGATGAAAACTGGTCGGTTATTTCGAATGCACCTTTGTAGCGGAATTTCTTATTAACTCAATTTGCCGTCTACGGAATTCAACCTAATTTTCACCACAGCAAAGCCAATAGCCAGTGTACTCAATTAAAATTAGAGATCAAATGTTGTGAAAAAGTTTTATGAGAGGCCCACAAATCAAACGTTTGGCACATGAAATGAAGCTTTGAAAGTGATATCGGTAGAAGCATATGCGCAATCAAAAACTAATTATGCCAGGGAAAAAGTACAAAAGTACAGTACAAAAGCTACGAATGATCTTGTGAATATTTGCTTTAATTATCTAACCTCTAAATTTCCCGTCTCTGGTATAGCGCGATCAATGTTCAGCCGAGAACTTTTCGAACAACCATCGAGATCGTAAGTTCCTAATTACTCATAAATGCTTTTTGTAGTAGATGACTTTTAAATAGTGCTTATCAAATATGGTGCGAATACACCCAGTATTTTTGTTTAAATCGAACCAAGCTCACATCACTGGCGACACCGTTGCCAGAGGCAAACAGTGACCGTTCAGTGACATTCCTTTAAACTTCCGTGATTGGTCAACTGGTGTGCCCTGGGGTCAAACTCCCAGCTCAATTAAAACTCACTAAACGTCTAAATTTTAGAACAACAGATGTCGACCTTTCGACTATTTTAACATGTCATTCTATGATGTCACATATGCAACTGAAATTCCGGATTTATATAACCCAGTGGATCCGCAGAATTGCAAGAATTTCCACCAAGTTCCGGGAATTATCCACAACCAGGTGACCCAGGATTACAATCACATTTCCTGGAACCAGAACCAATATAATTCCGATTGTGACGCCTGGTTCAGTGCTTGGACGTGCACCGATCAGCCAAATGCTTCAGCAGAGAATACCCAATGTCCTGGACAAGGTCATATGCAAGGTCAGTTCAATTCAACAGAGGTCAATGGTTGGAATGAAAGCGCATGCTGGTAAATGTAAGGTTGCTTCATTGTATCATTTTGAATCACAAACAAGACTGAAAACATCCGGGACAGAATGTACATTAAACGCACATGCTTTTCCAAAACACTGCTTCTACGTGTCTGCTCTTTTCAACTCGTTGCCGCTGTGGCATATTATCCATGAAATCTTGAGTTAATTTATTTAATATATTTATTAGTTATCTTACATACGATGTATATGCACATGCACTCTCACACCTAATTGTTGCTTCAGCAAATAAAATGTATCTAGTTATCTTAGCATTATATTTATTAATCGTATGTTGGTCTCAAATCGAGATTCAAACTCCTTGTAAACAAAGTATGCAGCTAGTCGAGTATTGATGAGTGCAGAATGTCAATGAGCTAACATTCATGATCTCGTTTGTCTTTTGCTCTCTGGTCAAAACTGCAGAAAAGGAAAAATACCACTGTCTAACGAGCAGACGACTGCCACACTACTAGTTCGGTCGAAGCGGCCAAATGGGTGTTACAAAATGGGAAAAAAAAAAATACGTCATACATTTTGATGATTATACATTCATCAAAATTGCTCCTAAGTTGTATCTATAACGCAATTAGGTACTCGACGATTTATACTGACCAGTGACCAATTTCTGAGTTGCCTGACGGTGGGCGTGGCAATAATTGCACAAACACCGAATCTCACTGTTTGCTTTCGTTGTGAAATGGTGCATGCGATATATCGTAGAAACATCCAGTTATTGCGTGAAGGCACAGCTGAACTCAAAGTTACTTATAACAATTTTTTCTCTCTCAGATTTTCATCAAGTTTCGAATCAATCGTCATCAAAGTCGGACGTTAATCCGAAGAAGAAACGAAAACCGTACAGCAAACCTCAAGTTTCGGCGTTGGAGAACGAATACTCAACGAGTACCTACATCACCAAGGCAAGGAGGAAAGAAGTTGCTCGTGAATTGGACTTAACCGAAAGACAAATCAAAATATGGTATCAAAACCGGAGAATTAAGGAGAAGAAAATAGCCACGAAGCGAGCGAAAGTGCAGTCTGATCTATTCATGGATATTCTTTGAATCTGTATTACGTAATTGAAGTACATAAGTAAACAGCACATTAGTCAATATATATTTACAATGGAAATTCAACTAATGTCCTTTTCAGATTTATATCATCATATTAATTAGGTGTTCTTTCAAATGCATTGTCTGAGGTCTTGAATTCACTCTTAATAAAATGATTATAATAATTATGTCATGTGTAAATACGCATCCATGATGTGAAAAGCACAAGTGGTTTCTCTGGTGCAAGTGGCGTTATGATGTTACAAAGATTACGTCACTTCTGGTATAACGAGACTTTATAGTGATCGGTGGACTTATAACGAGACTTCAGTTTTGTCTGTCTATTCAAATAGCGGCACCCTCATACGCAAAAATTAGCATGTGACCTTTTCGTCACATCGCACAATGGATATATTTGATTATTAAGATCTGCCTCTATATATATATCTGTGCGTCCATCACTCGTACAATTGTTAAATGTACGTTAGTATCATAACGGTCATCACAATCATTGTCATCAGTTGTGTTGTACCGTTCTATTAATAGCGAAATTCGCGGGTTGTTTCAGCCAAGAACTGCAAATACGTCGATTTCTCTATAATAGCGTGGCATAACAGTGGAAACACATCTATTATTGCGTCGTCAAACATTCACACTTTCGGTTTTCATCCAATTTTTTTCGAGATTTCATTTGTTCACTTTTGAAATCTCGCGAAATCTCAAATCGGCAACTCATTTCTACAGTTCTACACAGGAACGTGTAAAGTGCAATCATAAAGCACTACAGTGCGTTATGATTACGTCACTCGAATCTGTTTGAATGGAATTATTCATCGATAGTAGTAATTTATATCTTCGTGAGCTTATTGTAGTTTTATTTTATTTTGTATGTTTTTTGTTTTTGTTTTTGTTTTTTGTTTTGTTTTTTATACTTTGTATGTTTATATTATTATTTATATTGTTCACTGTGGAACCACTGGTAACATGTTAAGAGAGGATTTAACCAGAAGACAGGGTTATGCGTGTAGCACTTACTTGGTTAATCAATTCATAAAATATATATTTAATTCTTTTCAAAATAAACGTTGTCTGACTGTTAAGCACCTGAAAATTCGGAATAATTTCTTAGAGATCGGACGCAGCTCTACTATCAAATTGAGCTGACAAATATAACACATTTTGAATCGGAAATAATTACCAATTCGCTGTGTTCACATCGTATATGAATCCGAATACATTACTTGACATCCTCATAAGAGTCCTGAACATTCACAGCCATTGGACAGTGACGCATCAACGGATGTGCGCGCACACGTCATCAAGTATTTCAATCCTCTCAGATTATCAAAGCTACAAAGAGCGGAAACCCAGTCTGAATTAATTGCATGATCCAAATAGGTGCGTGGCGAACCAGTTTAACTGGAGATTATAGAAACTTACTCAAGGATTAGCCAATTACTAACACTAGGTTAGCTTGCAATACGTTTACTATTTTTGAGCCAAAGAGAAGAAAACTCAACTGTTGACTGATTGTATAAACATTTTATTTGAGGTCGTATGCTGGATAGAAATAAGTGACGTCATGGGGGCGTTATCCAAAGAAACATTGAGCTCCGTTCTACACACTGCACAGAAGACAAAGAAAGATGAAAGAGAAACATCGAGAATAAAATGGCGCCATGGCTCGTTGTACGCTTGCGCCATGACAACTAAATATCTTGAACGAGAAAAGGACAAACGCCTCTTTAGAACTTAAAGCGCAGCCAAAGCTCAAAGTGAACATAAAGACGACTATACAGGATTCCTTCCCATTGGAAGAACAGCCTTTTTGGATGAAATGTACAAAGTAAAAAGGGCTTCTCAAGTCTCTTTAGTTAGAAGCGAGGGGTGGATAATTCTGTCGGGATCTAACAATGAACATTGACTATGTTGAAATTATTTATAAACGATTAAATGATTAAAACAGGAAGAGGGTTGGGGTTAGGGGGAGACTCCTCCTCCAATTTGGAGGAATAAGGTTACCATGACGACCATTTTAAACATGAAAGGGAATGTTGATAATATATGCATGTTAATATACTTCCAGATAGTAAACATTGAGAAAAAATCAGCCGCGTGACATAATAATGCTGAAATGTAAAGGACTTTAATCCGACACACATACGACCTTGCAAACAATAACAATAATGAAAATTTTAAAAGTAGAGAAGAAAAAAAAATCAACAAAGAGCAGGAAAAGAAATCAACATTTCTTGTTGCTTATTTTCATTATTAGATTATCATGTTTTATTGCCTTGGAGTTCAAGATTAGCCTATCACAGACAAAACAGTCTACCAATCGCTAACAATAATTTTTCAGTGCTGTAGCCATAACAAACAGAAACAAACAATAGATTAAAAATAAACAAACTTTTGTTTTGACTGAAGGGGTATTTTTTTTTGGTTTCGTATACGTTGTGTACACAATGGGGTGGGGCAACGTATGTATTAGTGTATGAGTATCAGTGATTACTCATACTTGTGGGCGAGACCCGAGTGCATATAAGGAATAAAAGAAGGGGGAGGGGGTTCTTACATTTCCTACATAAGTTAAGGAGGTTGTTGGTGAAGCAGGGAAGAAAACGGATTTTTAAAAGTTTGATTTTTGAACTCAATGACCTTTTCACAAGTCTTCATGGGTTTAATGTGCATGTAATAAAAATCGGGGCTGATGATGATGATGATGATGATGATGATGATGATGATGATGATGATGATGGTAATGATGTTTGATGGGAGATGAGCGCTGGTGATAACAAACACCCATCGTTCTTGTTGTCTTGATGTAAGGAGTAATGCTAATAATGTTTGAAGGAGATTCAATTCAAGAAGAAACAGATAGCCTTATATACATTGATATCATGCTGAAGGATATACATGGAAAGAGGAGAAAGAATGCTCTCAAGAATTGTTTTACCTAACAAAAGAGGTCGCCATTAAAAAAAAAAATTGTAAATATAAGGGAACCAATTCACCACAAAATTAATCAGCTCAAAACATTCGTTCAACGTTTTTGATTTCTTTGAGCAGTCGGGGTTGAGGGCGGCGTCACGCATGCGCATTGAGGAGTCATGGCAGCCTCGTCGCATGCGGAGAAGTTTCCGCCAAACGAACACGAGCACCTTAGCAGTGGCAGCGGGCTCTATACTTCACTTCTCCATGGTGGAACACAACACGCATTTCAATACACAACAATGAAATTATTAAAATTTTGACGTCGCCGCACGTAGCGAGCATTATTTATATATATATATATATATATATATATATATATATATATATATATATATATATATATATATATATATATATATATATATATATATATATATATATATATATATATATATATATATATATATATACATATATATGTTAATCGAGGTGAATCATTGAGCGGGAATTCATTCGCACACGTAGAGATGCAGGTTAATCTTAGCAGTTCTGACCCTTATTGAAGAAATAGCGCTCCTCCCCCTCCTCCTGACTGCTGCTGCTGCTGCTGCTGCTGCTGCTGTGCCGGTTCAGTTGCAAGAGCAGATATTCAGAGCGCGGAGATGCGCACGGCCGAAGACGACGCCGAGGACACATGAGGACTGATTCCCGGCGACGGACTCACGTGAGCCTCATGGGCGCACAGGGCTTCCGTCTCAGAATTGTTGCTAGGCGTCGGCATGGTGACGATCGCCGTGGTTATCGTGTTGTTGGCTTTGTGAGGCTGCATGTTGCAACTCGCAATTGCGTTCAAACTGGAACGCGATGCTCGGTTGCATGAAGAGGGAGGGGCCTTGAGTTGGAGGTCATTCAACTCTTCCTGGGCTGACTCTGGTGTTGACCGTGTCTGCTGTGAAAAAAACAGAACAGAAAAGTTTGTCTTCTTGCTTGAAATTGTGGCCTTCTGTATGCAAGTGAATATTGTACAATGTACACATGCAATAAAGTGCTATGTTGGTGTCAATGGTGTGCATATGCAGACCCCTTGGTCATAGTCCACTCGATAGTTGTTTAATAAAATATTGGGCTTAATCAAATCAATTGCACTTAAATAAAAATGAGTCTTTATCAACTCCATAGTACTTGGATAAAAGCAAAGGTCCACTCAATAGTTAGTTCTAATGAAATAAAATAGCGAATGGATAAAATTGTGAGTCTTAATCAAATCAATAGAACTTATGTTATTGAATTACGTATGAGTCCTTATCAACTATGGCCCTGATGGTACCAGTTGTCTCACGCAGTTTGTGGCCACTGAACTTGAGCAGATTCGGTATGACTTAATGTTATATTCTTCTGACTTTGACATTAATTGTTTTTAATTTCTTTCTTAGGCTAAACCATGCGGAACTTACTCGTGGCGAGAAAAATATGCTTTTGCTTGGCATCATCTGCTCTCATCTGAACACTAGTGCTGTGACTAAGAGGAAGAAACAGAAGAAGAAGGGTCGGGAACTCATGCGATACTACGATAACGACTTTTTCTCGCATAAGTTTTTAATTAATTTAACTAATTAATTAACGACCAATTATATCCAAATTGATCATGGACATTGGTGCATGGACATTCCAGGTAGTCATCAAATTTCAGTTTTCTAGCTCTAAGTACATCATTATAAGGCTGATGAGAAATTGATAAACTTTAAATGCTGTTTTCTCAACTTTTCTGTTTCTCAAGTCAAGCCCGACTGCTAACCTTCTAATAAACATAACTTTAGTTATATTTGTCCGATTCTGATGAACGTTAGTTATTTAGAATCGCAAGAGTCTGCTGCATTGAAACATACAATAAAAGCATTATGTAAAATCGCCGACACCCGCCTGACTTTGGCGTGTGGCATTAGGCCCCTAATGTGAGTTTTAATCAAATCAATAGAACTTATGCTATTGAATTACGTATGAGTCCTTATCAACTCCACGTCCAATTGATAAATGGAAGTCTTATCCGCCCTATAGCATTCAGATAAATATACAGATGCAACTCAGTCAAGCATTGTGTGATTCCAGTTAGTGAAAGAGCAGTGAAGGTGATAAAAAGTGAAGCTCTCACAAATAGATAATTAGACATGTAATAAAATTTGATGGCTCATAATTAAGTGTAGCACTAAGTAATTGTAAGTTGACGTGAGCATTGATGTACTCACAAGAAGTTCCGTAAATATCTTGGCCCTTTTGACCTTTTAGAAGCAGTTCATTTAAAACGGTGGCTCATCAAGAATGCGCTATCAACAGAATGTCCTATAACCTTACCTGATATTTCTTCTGGTTTCTCCGAGTACAGCAGCTAGATTGATCCAGTGACGAGATGGAAGGGCTTGGGGTGAGCGGAGGGGTGTTTGAGGGCTTGCTCGGAGCCCCGTTATGCTGCATTTCCATCTCAACGAATTCACGCTCCTAAAAATAATGAAGACATAATATTACATCATATACTAATCTTCCTCTTTAATAGTTTCTCAAACTGATTTGTCGGTGACCTCTGTTGTGACCTCAAGAGTTTACTGACCGTGGCGTTCTCCAGACACATCAGCATGTGGTGGTGCTGCAAGGCGAAGACATCCTCGTTATTGTCTTCGTGCTCAATGCCCATCTCCCTCGCAAGCAACATTTCCTCCGCTTTCCTCTTGCTGGAGATGAATGCATTTCCCGATGCATTCTTCGCCATTCGAATGCGAGCCAGTCGCGCTTTCTGAGAGGAGGAAGAAGAAGAACAAATATAACCTCGCGGTGAACACCAGGGCACCAAAAAGCTAGATGGAAGGTTTTGTGTGCAATTAGTAGAAAAGGGAAATATATTGCTGAACGTCTGCCCTTTTAGATGACTAACCTTTTGAGCTTTGCGTTTGTCGGCTCGCTGGTTCTGATGATAAATTCTGCTAAAGTTGGAAACGATGACAGGAACCGGAAGTGCAATGACCAGCACTCCGCTCAGTGAACAGACGCCGCCAACGACTTTGCCGATGATGGTGTGCGGTACCATGTCTCCATAACTGAAATATTCAAACAATTAGCCGGGGTTCAACTCACACGCATGAGTGCGCAGCTGCAGACGGACTGCATTATTATGGATAAGCAGCGTGCTAAAGAGCACTTCCGTCGCACGATGGATCTGAGGCTTCCGTGCGAGTCAAGTGAGCGGATTCATTCCGGGTTTTAGGCGGAGGAAACTCCGCGGATCCGTGAGTGTCAATGCGTTGAACTCATGACCCTTCATGATGTGGGTTTCTTCGTATCGTTTCTTACCCTACAGTGACATAACGATGAACAAATAGAACTGGGTGGGGGAGGGGGGTTAAGCCCGGTAGCGTGAGACAGATAAATACAGGCTCACCCCCCTAGCTAACACACAGGCCATGTTGATCAATGGTTGCAGTGTTAGTGAAAATATCATCGTACTTTGAGCAGTGTGGGTTGTTATTGCAGCGTGATCAAATAATAGTATCGGGCACACTTTGGTGAATATAATATGCTGCAGTAACAGAAATGCAGAATTGGATTGATTTTGGGATTTTAGCACTTTTACGAGTTGATTATGGCAGTCATGGTACATAATTTATATTGCGTCGTGCGCAGATGGGTGTCCCATATAAATAGAAGAAGAAATTTCAATGCAGCAGTTGACATTTTAATTTACATATATGCAAATAGATAATAAACCTCAAATTAAATGTTGGTTGAGTTCCGATTGTGAATTAATTATAAATAATGAGTCTGAAATGACACAAAATAACAAACTGTGTAATATCATACGCGCATCATTTGTTCCAAACAGTGATATAAACACATTCACAGGCGTATATATGGAGAACTCAGAAAACCCTCATAATTACAGGTGATAACACATGGAATGTACTTCCCATAATGACGATTAGGCCTGTCTAAGAAAAGTAATGAGTGGACATAGTATCCTTTATTGTCAGAGTAACGCAAACTGGGTTCATGGACGCCATTTTGGGTCCAAAATTAGTAGCCGTCTCTCGCATACTGGCTAATAAGTTTGGTTTTCATATAGATTTACCTATATCATGTTAAATACGAAAAATGGCTCCGTTTTCTGGCCTCAAAATGGCGCCCAAGAACCCAGTTTGCGCAACTCTGCAGATGAAGGATATACTACATGCAGATTGTTCTGGCTATTCTCGGCTTATCATGGAAAGCGCAATATACCAGGGAATGGAATTTAGCAATCAAGTAAAACAAAAACTCGTAAGATGTTACATCGTATCTGTATCAAATCCCAAACACTAATTTTATTGCACTTCTACCAATAGCACTGTCAACCAAAGCCTTATTTCAGGCGCAGGAAATCTCATTGCAATTTCTCTCAACATTTGTTTGATGATTGTAATCGTGTACACTGTCTATTGGCTATGAAGATAACTTCATGGAATTTTAACCCCAATAAGTTTACTTTTCACAGAATTTAAGTTGGTTGTATCGGGATGGCGCCTAACATAAATACCTGAGTATTGGTACAAGGTGAAAAAGACACCTTGGGCCATTAGTTACATATATTATGTAGTGTCATTAACGTTTACCTGAGAGCTATCATAGTGTATTAGTCATCACCAAGCAATTGTAAGCATGTATATCTCAGTATTCATTCATGCACAGATTTTGATAAAAATTTCACCCGAATTTCATAATAATACCACACCCTGTTGCGTTATAATATCTCTCAATACAGCTTATCCAGGGAAATTATTGACAAAACGTAAAAATACCAGAAAAGGATTATGCAACTGAATTCGAAGAGACAGTCATATTAAACAAATGAATTTGATAACTCTTGACACATGTATACTCATACAAATGATCACGATGATGTGTTTGAAATAACCGTATTTATCTCTATAAATATCATTCGATTTTCATTTATTACCAGAGAGAACATTGAAGTGTGTCAGCACTGGTGCTCTCGTCTAACATTAATATAATTGACCATTTCATCATAATTGTACAATCATGTTTATTTTGTTTTGCTTTGATTGGTCCATGTTCAAAATATTTGAACCTTGTGTGATCAGTAATCCTCTCAAATGAATAATGAATCACCACATGATTCCCGAGTCCGAATCCGTCAAATTTACGAAAAGCAGACCCCCGATTGGCACAAATCGCCATTCGATGTGCTTGCAGCATGACGTTCTGAAGAGAAACTCAATGCTTACTAATATCAACCAGAAGACCTATCTATATTCAAAGCCAAATTTCAGTTCTCTGAGTGAACATTTTCTATGTTAGGCACTTAAATTTACGAAAAACACTCTTACATATCCATGAATGCCTAATAATTAAACACTGTACATACGCAGTATATCCTCAATTCCAATGAAATTATTTTATTCAGCGTAAATAAGTAACTTTCCCATTGAAGCACTAAATACTTGATTTACGCAGCAATGTTACAATAAAGCACCGCATCCGAACGCCCACACCCCATAACGTGCAACGACATATCTCAGTCTGGAACGAATAATGGAACGAAGACAGCGTGCGCGCGCTTAAAGAACGCCGCATCAAGCCCTATTAAAGAGATCGGAGAAGATAGTCCATGATCCATGAGAGCCAAAAATAGTCCACGTGTCAAGATTAAGTCAAGATTAAACACAAGGCTAGCTCATTGTGACGTCACAGTCGATCGGCAGACATTATGTAATAAATCATATATGGAACTTCGGTAACAAATTTGGGTGGCAATACCCTTGTTTCACAAGACAGTCATGCTGAAGTGGAGCGATTCAT
>KB303456.1:436887-472401 GCA_000328365.1 Capitella teleta
AAAGTAGTTCCGCATTTGCATTTGGAAGTCGATGTGGGCTGCAAAGCAATTATTAGATTTACATGATCATAAAACTATAAATTTATTGAGTGAAAAGCATATTAAATTGATGTCTAGCATGGCAAATGAGTCTTCGTTCAAAAATCTATGAATGCGTACATACAAGGATGAAAGCCGTGCTAACCAGCTCCATATTAATGGTCAACACACACAAAAACACATTTTTTGTTTGTTTTTTGTTTTTTTTTTTTTTTTTTTTTTTTTTTTTTCGTTCGTGGAATCAACTGAAACTGAATTCCAATAATGTCGCTGAGGGACAGAAATGCAACTCGCAGACACCATTATGTTTGTAACTTCATCGGGTTGGTGATAGTCGTGAGCATTACCACAAGTGAACACATAGTGTTTAGCACCACCCTCTTGGTATTCGACTCATGCTCCAATTGAGAGTGGGTCCAAAGCGACAGAGAGCAGGAATATGTATGGCCAGTGCTGGGCTATTACGGCGTCAGGACCCGCTACGCCCAGCCAGAATATTCCCGGGATTTAATTCCCTTCTTTGTAAGCGGTGGACGCCGGAGTATGCCTTCACTGATGATCACACGTATGCTGTATGTGCTCGAACTGAGGACAAGTGAACGACCAATCCGGTCAAGGAACTGCTGGACTCTGATTTTACCATCACGAATGCGATCGCAGCGACAGTCACCGTGTTGCTATGGTACCGTGTTGCTAGGGTATCGTTGACGACGATATTTTACATTGCAATAAATTATTCTTATTCTCATTCTTCTTATTGTTCAGAAGACCGATGTCAAAAAGACTCGTTGAAAGGTGATCTGACGATCCATCTTTAACTTTATAATTATTATGGTGTCTAAAATGACTGGTTTCATCTTTTATTTGTGTAGTTTTTAATTGATCTTATATTTTACATATTGATTTCTGTTTTTACGTAATTTTTAGAGTGCTTCGAAAACTTTATTGTTATTTTCGCACTTGAATTAAATACAATTTATTCATTTATCCAATCATTTAATCTATATAACTAATATTCGGAATGAATTCGGGGTCATATGAGTGCGTTTGTAAAATTTCCACATAGCCTGAAATTAGTTCAAAACCAGCCAGTATATAGGGGGGGGGGGCGGGACGGGACATGCAAAAATATTTTTATTTCGTGCGCATGACAACATTCCATGAATTAATTATCAAATAGGGATTAATTTTAAAACGATTCACTTGTGATGCTTCGCAATCTTCCCGCCACGATAGCAACGCAAAAACCTCAAGTCTTAGAGATTTATTTCATCGATAGCCTCATGAAACGATATGCTCCCTCTGCCGGGCGGTCTATATTCAATGGCCAACAATAGGATCGGCGAAGAAAGTACGGTTTATGACGTCATAAGTAAGCTCGAAAGTGATGCTGAAGGGCTTTTATAATAGAGACTTTAAACCTGGTAAAATTGATCCAATGGAGCAGACTGTAGACGTCTTGATAGGCCTATGTGTCAGTCAGAATTTGAATATTTGGCTTGAAGGCGTTGTTTTGACCAACCATACGTCCTTAAATGAGATGAACACTTTGATTTCACTGGTTCCCTGGTCATATATATAATGACACAGACACACACCGATGCCAGGTGGTATCTCATTGACTGCTATTTATAGTAACATTTAGTCAACTGGTCGTATTCAGCAAATACTGTGATTTCATTTTCACTCGCCTCGCCTTGCGAGCCATCTTGGGAATTCCGCGTGACGTCATGTGAAATGGAGTGAAATGGATGTACCAAAATAGGGGTCAGTTTTCATCGGTGTGTGCCGGTGCTTCTTTTCAGTAGCGCCGGAGACCATGCAGTGAACACTTTGATCATAGTTCAATAATCGATTGACCAATCGTTCATTGAAAGACAAAAAACCCTATTGCAATGTTAATTTTGTACGCATGTTTTCGTTGGTTGTCGTAGGTTGAAGAAATGATGGCAAATATAATTACTGTGCATTGGATTTACTGGGAGTCCGTTCATAATTTATAACTTCAGGTTGTTATTGTCAAACATGCGTTTGTGAGTCTGCCCTAATCTATGATCCTGCGATCACACAGCGGCGTATGTTTCGATTACAAATGCAAAAGGAAAGCATTCGGTTGTGTGCTAAGTAGGTCACATGTGACAATCATAAGTAGGTCACATGTGACAATCATTGATGAGCTGATCTCAGGCTGATGACGTGAAATCATTACGTGAGGGCGAGGGGGCGCTAATGAGGACAACGGTGAAAGTTCATCGAGCGGTTGTGCTGTGTCATGCAATGTCGGAATTCTTACACCTGTAGAATGATACCTCTGATTTCAGCATTGAACAGATCACAGCACGGCATCTTTTATTGCAGGCTAAATGTTAGCGTTCGATATTACACCATGCTGATATTATAAAACCCGTTAATGCTCCAATTGCTGATTAAATTGAAATTCACCTTAAGAGGTCAAAGGTCATCGTACAATCCCTTCGATCGGTCAATTGATCAGTTGCATACCATTACCGCACGTCCTCAGTACGAATGGCGCCATGAAGATCGGCTTTCTCCTGCCTTATCCTGATGAACGCTCAGATTATCAGGTTCAATTGGGAACAGTTGTTAGTTTGAAATCTAAATCAGCGTCAAATTAGTCATCAGTGGAGGTACAATGAAACCCAGCTCATTGTGGTTTGATACTTGATCAGCGAATGTTCAGTGGCATTAAATGAGACGATTAAATCACTGACCATTGTAAAGTGTGACAGGTAAAAATGCTGACTGCCTCGCACCGAAAAACACCAGTGGGTGTTTTTCAACTCTTAAGTGGAAATCATTTTCAATTATTTAAACCTTCCGTATGCATGTTTAATTTTTCGTCACGGAAGAAGAAAAAGAGGAAACAAGTAGAAACCCCAGCGCATTAAAACCTTCAGTCTCTACGTAACCTTATCCCTTCATAAATAAATAAATAATAATTATTATTTTTTTTTTGTAACGCGCAATATCCACCGATGTGCTCAAAGCGCCGCCCATAAATCACGAATATTTATTTCATCGGTTGTAAGGTTCCCATTTTAAGTCCCGACCAAAGAGACATAATAACACATAATATAATCTGCGAAGCGAACCTCTGGCATTTCTCCCACCCCGCCCTCCTTAACCCCAAGAGTAAAACCCCCTGCCAGGCGCCTCCCACCCTTGACCTTCACCTTTGACCTGTGAACCCAGCCATCAACAAACGGTGAGGATTCGATCAATCGGGACAACAAACGAGACTGAGGAACATCTTCGTTGATCCATCTGCGGAGGAGAGACGACAAATCACGGCGCTTCCTCCCTCCCATTGCCTCCCACCCTCCCTCCCTCCCTCCTTCAGCGCAGAAGAACATGGTCGTCCAAAAGAATGTTACAATAACATCCATCATACGACGAACGGGAGGAGAAAAATCGGTGGGCGATAATAGATGCAAATGCCGGCTTTCCTCAATAGATCATCTCGTGGGAGATGTTCTTAGATCTATGCACGGCGTTTGATAGCGTACTTCACAACATGTTTAAGGCCTTAATGCCCAATAGCAGATTAGACTATCGCTATTTCTTCAGCAAATAAGTCTTCTTTTTTTACGTCCTGATTCCACCCAATAATAATAATAATAATAATAATAATAATAATAATAATAATAATAATAATAATAATAATAATAATAAAATAATAATAATAATAATAATAATAATAATAATAATAATAATAATAATAATAATAATGAATTAATCTTTAGAAATAATACAATAACTACCACAAATAAAAATAAAAACATATCCGGGGGTGTAACAGTTATCAGCATACACCCTTAAAAAAGGTCATAATCCTGATGCATTGTAGAGAGCCCATCTCTTGGGAAGTATGTGTTATGCAGGGCTGTTTGGCGTGTGTGCATTGCTGACGCAAGATGTCTCGAGTGACGGATCTCCACTAGCGGGAACCTGTCAGTGATGGTTTCGGAGCACATTCGAAGTCCCGCATCCCGGGGGAGGCAGTGACGCCCCAGCCAACATTCAACGTCGACCAAGTCGTGAATAATTCATGCATAAGCAGCGACGCCCATTGTTATACTCTTCCCGAAGGAATGACTGGTCTAGATTTAAACTCACACATTACGCAATTCATAAAATGCATATTGGAAAAAGGCACACAGCAGTCGAACAGATGGCCAGAGGGGATCGAGCGGAACCTCGCAACATGCGTTTGTAGTGAGCTGATCAATTGTTAGAAAGGTGTTGACGCCAGGTGACGACTATCCCATCATACCATACGTAATATGCGTGTTGAAAGTTTCTTTTTCAGCCGTGTTCCACCATTTTGATGCATTCAAACGCTGAGCGACATAATTATTGATTTGCTTTCTCTATACAATCAAACGCCTTTGTTCTGTCAACCTCTCAACATTCTACCCATTTTAATTAATTGTAAATTAATTCCTACACCGTACGATGGCTAGATTATGCATGCAGATATTTAACGCAATACCGAATTACCCAATCGTCAGAGCATCCGGCCGCCAGGCTACTAGGATATAACACAATTTTAACATACCCAAACATTTTTTTTTTTAATATCATCATTGGATGAAGCCAGAAAAGCAGCCTTGTTCTGGGTGGTCTCGATCTTCGCGACCACCCCACTCACAGAATACAGCGCCTGATATGAGTTCTGGTCTTTCGTACGAAAGCATGGAAACTTTTTTCACAACCTCGGCGTCTTGATCAGTGAGATCAGAGAGGACGAAATCGGATCAGAGGACTACTTTTATATTGGCCCCTTCAACCCGTCCCCAAGATCAATATCAAATCACGAATCGGTATAACGCAGGTAAATTATTTCAGTGCCAACTGAAGTAGAACGGCATTTCGCATCAATATTTAATGCGCCACGATCGCCCTTATAATTAAAGCGTGCAGCCTCCGGAACATGAAGGCACCATGCTTACATGCACCTCGGTGCCGTCTGCCCGTCGCTGTGGAATCTAATGCATGAAGCAATTTTGCAAAGAAACAGACGGTGCCCTAATAGAAATGACGTAATCAACGATCATCCAGGGTACAGAATATTCAACTTTGTCCACCACAGAACCCTTGCGGCTCCACTGATATACCAGAGGGTGATATGAACACTTTGATTGACACCCATTGTGTGCATTGTGGCCATGACATAACCCAGCCAAGGACTCGTGATCCATTACATAAAAGCACCGCATAAGACAATCGTCATACGATGTACATTAGCCCGGTATCTGCGGCGCATTCCATTTCGGCCTTTTTTTTTCTCTCTTCCACTCAAACGAATCGAGAATTCGGAGTGGAGTGCGTAATATAAGCTCCACATTAACACATCAAGGGTTACAATTTGGGCAACAATACTCACCCTAGGGTTGTCATGGTGACGATTGTATACCAGAAGGACTCAGGGATGCTGGTGAAGTCGGTGCCGACGACGTTCTTCTCCGCGTAGAACATGACCGTGGCAAATATAATGATGGCCATTGACAGCGAGAATAGCAAGAAACCCAGCTCTGAGGCGCAGCTCTTGAGGGTGTAGCCAAGGATACGCAGTCCCTGAGAATGGCGGGAAAACTTGAATATGCGGAACACCCTGAAAACTCTGAGGGTGACGAATGCTCCGCTTAAGTCTTTGTTATCGGTGATGCCCAGCCCGATGTAATAGGGCAGAATAGCCACAACGTCAATTATACTCATAACACTTCGAGTGAACTTGCAGCGGTCGGGCGCCGCAAACAAACGTAGCAGGTACTCGGCCGTGAAAATCATCACACAGGCCGTGTCCAAGCAGAAGAAGATCACCTCGTAGCGTTCTCCACACGGAGGGTTCTTTTTCGTCCCGGGTAGCGTCCCACACGGGATGGTTTCAACGACATTTGCCATCACGGAAATTGCGATAAAGAAGCCCGTGACATAATAGAACACGAGCGCCGCTGTCGAGGTGTGAGGGTTCTCGAATGCTCGCCACATCTTTTCTCGCAGCGTTGTCGTGACAACGTGGTCGCCATTTTCCGAATCGCGATCGTCCATTAACCGTTCGGAGTTTTCCCTTTTTCTGTCCCTGTAATCCTCATAGCAGCAATCACCGATGATGTCCGGCATGATGCCGTAGAACGCCAGTTCTTCGTCGTAGGCGGTGATGCACTCATGTTTGGGGAAGTGCAGCTTCCCAGTGCGATAGTAGTTGAGCACATGGCGAAATAGTTCCGGATCACGATCGAAGAAATATTCCTTGCTTTCTTCGTCAAAGAAGAACTCTTTCTCGTTTGAGCCAAGGAGGCTGTCTGGGTATTTAGACAGAGTGTGCGACCACGTCTCGAAGTGCTGACCGCTGACATTGATGCGAACCTTCTCATCGGTGCGAGTCCGGTCGTGGTCGACGGGCGGAACGGGCATGGGCCCCTTGCTGATGGGCACCCAGCCGATGGCGGCTGCCCTGGCGAAGGGCAGCCAGGCGGCCACGGACGCCATGGAGCCCCTGGGGAGGAAGAGAGGAGGGTTACTCACACACTCATGTATTCTCACTTAGCACACAATCAACACAAACAGGTATCCAAAATGTGTATCCTGCAGCCCCAGTGTTAAGTCCGGCCGTGTAAGCGAGTGCATATAGTGGGCTCATTGAAAGGCACACCATACATTATGTATTCCTAGCAAGCAAGTTTCCGACGCACGGCGAGGCGTTCATGCCAATGCTTGCATCAACTGCCGGATATATATACCGCCTGCTCGCGTTTTCAGTTGAGCTCGCTCGGTAACAGCCAGCGACCAGCATACACGCCAACACTAGCGATATAGGGTGGCTCGATTGGATGCGCGGCCCACGCTACCGTCATTAGGGGTGACTAATTACTGTATATACATTTAGCAACCAGGGTGCACGCACGTATACGACACGCTGTGCGTAAAAAATTAATTGAATTTACCAATGGCGCGACCCAAATTATTTTGTGCGAGGTGAAAAATCAGCTAAATTGCAGCGCGTTGAATGCTATCGATCGATTGATCTTTGTGGCTGATGAGAGCACCTGGTCTTGCGAATTGTGTCGCTAAATGGAATGAAACAGGTGCTTCGCCCTCCTCCCCGCTCCCCAAGAAAAAACTAATTCCTAGGATGTAAGATATTCTGGGACGACGCGATTCTGCCGTTCAGATTAAACGGGTTGCGTATAACGTGAAGTCGTTATGTCATCGTTATGAGGCCTTCCATTGAAACCTTTGTTTGTGACCACTTTAGGCAAAGTGCCATGGACGATAATAACAGGCTGCTGCCTATACAGGCCGGCAATATTCAGGTTTCTTAAATATTATTCTCAGCTAATCTCAAATTCATGCTTTGAGCACACAAATGGATCAGAATCCACGAAGAATACAGCAATATCGCCAGCCTGAGCGTTACAATCGGATGATAATGCACAATTTTACATGTTCTGCCTTCTCGTGTGCCACCCTGTGTCATGTGGTGTGTTTATGGCAGTGAATTTGACAAGTAACGAGACAACAGAGCTGCTGCCCCCTGACGGCAATAAACGTGCAATCACCGGCAATCATTGCACGTGGAATGCAGGTAGATGTGGCAACATAGCTATCACTAGTACGTACTGCATGACGTACACGTGTGCGTGAAGCATTCAGCGCACAAGTGCACACTGTGACATACAAAAATGTACAGTTGTTTGTACAGCATAATGATCACGTTCAGGGGCCTCAAACGTCAAAACGCATAATCACAACGCACCCTCCAGTCACTGATTTCGATATAGCTAACGTCGATTGACAGATGGGAACGCCGTCCACTAGTGCCCTATTCAAGCATTGGGGCCACCTTCCGGATGAGGAGGGAGGGGGTCTCCCCATCGATTGATGGTACGCGTGCGGGTCCATGCGACGGGTGGCTCAACGAGGCCTCCTCCTATTTCCTCCTCTGCTTCGAGGCCAGTGTTCTCCTAATGCGCACCTGTTTAACACCGGCATATAACCACATGCATTCAGCTCTGTTCATTAACACCACGAGGCTGTTCATATTAAACACCGGATTTAGTAGACGCTGTTACAACTGGATTGCAAAACGCTCTTTCCTCGCGTACCACTAACCAAGGATTTCCCAACATAACCCTCCTGCTTAGGATCAATCAGTTGCCGGAGTCTGTTCATTTCATCACCATCTTCCGTGTCACCTGCTCCACGAATGATGATCACGCATTCATCATCGCGAATGACATTCAACGAAGGAACATAAACGAACTGCAATCATTACCGTGTCTTCGTTGCTTTAGAAGAAAACGTGATGGTGCGTTGACCGCACAGGGGTCATGAGGGGTCACGATGAGAAGGGTTACCACGCATTGGGAGGGTAGCATGAATCGTATGGATAACTCAATATACCCAAGGCTGTCTATGGATATAATATAAGGTTTATAACAGTACACCCCACGAGACAATCTTGCTCAATCATTGCGCAACGGTATCCCCTAAATCCCCCAACATTGGGGTGAAAATAGTTTACAGAGAGGCCTAGTTATCCCTGCACCGGTGATCGTCTGACATAAATTATGCATTTATCACCAAATAGCTCTCATTCAGCAGATTTGCTGTTACCAAGAAACGAGGGTGGCCTGTGAACCCTGAACTCTGACCCCTAGTCTGAGGGGCGTGGGTCCTCTAGTACAGATCTTGCATTCATCATGCCCTCTTGGACGTATTTATACCCCAGTGCTCGGATTACACAAAGATCGGGTTGGCTTTTTAGTGCGACAGTGCCACGGGTAGTACTTCATGGTATGCGCAACAAAGTCACAATATGACCAATAATGGTCATCAAAGGGTCACATTTTAGTTTATTTCTCTGCTCCTGAGAATAGGATTAAATAGGATTAAATAGGATTAAATAGGATTGATGCGACAACCTCTGTGAAAGGTGATAGCATTTGAGTTTGTCACAGGGGGGGGGGGCGTAATGTTTAAGTGTTGTGACAGGTGGGTTTCACGTTATGCTAATTAACTTAACACTATATATATATATACTATATAATGTACGAGAGTTGTTTGAAAAGTTCTCGGCCTAGCATAGAATGCGCAATACGAGAGATGTGAAATTTGGAGGTTAGCAATTTGGAGCAACTATTCACAAGAGTACACGTAGCTTTGTTATTTCCCTATAATATAACTACTTTTTGACTGAGCGCACTTCTACCGACTTCACTGTCAAAGCCTTATTTCGGGCGCCAAAAGTTTGATTTGTGGGCCCTCGTGACACTTTCCCGCAACATCTGATCACTGGTTTTAATTCAGGAAACCGTTTAATGTTATTTGTTTATTGGCATTGCTGTGATGAAAATTAAATCGAATTCCGACAACCATAAATTTAGTAAATAAGGAAATTGCGCTAGCGAGATGCATATGAAAATACCCGCGCATATAATTCGATAAGAAAGCCAGTCAGCCATGTAAAATAATCATTTCGCAACATATGAATATTATTTCATGTAATGTGGAAAATACGTATACGTAGGGCATCAGTTAGTGTCTTACAATTTAGCCAATCTGCTAATTTAGTTTATTATATATCAGTTAAAATGTATGTCTCTGAGAATTTGTTCGAGTGACAAAATACTGGCTGTATCCATATTTTTATGCATAGATGTGGATAATTATATCACTCTATTTCAAAGATTTGATAATATTCATATTCCTAACATAATACTACAGAATCGCACTAAAGGATTAAGTGGTGCGTGTTCGCGAAAAGAAATTATTGAACCCGAATATTCTTGTTACGTAAAAGTTTGTCGAAACGTAAAAAATACCACAAAAGGATTGCAAGACACGTTTTTACGGAACCGTTAGACCTAATTTGAATTCAATGATTTCAATAATACTTGGTACATACATGTAAGTTAACATGAACATGTGTCTGACAATTAATTGTATAATTCACTTAATGTTTTTTCAGTTTTTATTGTTGTTTAATTACCTGAAGGAATGTAAATTTAGACCAGTACTAGTGCTCTTGTCTCGGCTTTATTTTAACCAATGTTAGAAACACATTTATTTTGTATTGCTTTGATGTGTCGATTAGGAAAATATTTGAAATATTCGTCCATGATTAATAGTCTAAAATCGATTTTGAATTAGCGCGTAAATCAGGAGTTTGCGCGTTTTGACGAAATGTCGACCCTTGCTTCACTAAAATTGGCACCAGAAGCGATCACGTGACTTTCTGGAAAATTCACTGATTGTAATTTTTATTTCAAAAACTAACCCATATTCGAGCCAAATTTCAGCCTTTTGTCTTCACGCCTTCTATTTTAGGCCGAGAACATTTCGAACAACCCTCATATATAGTCAGTTTTAACAGTGCAAAAATAAATATTAGCTATCTGCCTACAATTTTTTTTTCCTGTACGAATCTCATAATTTTGAGCCCTAAACACTGCTGCTTGACACCCACTGCAAACTAGGTCATTATTACAAACATAATGCAATCTTGGATTATTTTTCTCGGTCATTATAAGCAAATAAATATATGTCGGCTTCTTTCGCCGTTCATATCCGATGCAACTATCAAGGCTTGTTTTCCAGGATGCTGGGTCGATGATCCTCTTTTAGAAGTGAAGCATAATCGACTCCATTCATAAGCGAAGGTGAATAATCAAAGGGGATTAGCACAGCAAAATTGCTGAAAGCCATGGTCATGGTTTTCATGAAATGCCATGAAAGCCACTCCAAGCGGCTTTCATTGTAGTGAAGGTGGTGTTCGCTGGTAGTAAACCGTGTTCTGACTGCATGCATGAAATTACACTCTTTCTTGGTGGTATAGTGAACCATGTATATAGTGTTGTATTGACTTGGTCTCAGGATCTACAACCTACTCTCATTGCTTTGTGAGCTGCACAACTCACCTTGAAATTCTGATATCGGCCTATCTCGTGAATTTGTATTCGCATGCACAATAAACGCATTCCTCCTTTTCGTGGTCAAAGTTCTAGGCACCAACGCGCTGAGGTTTTCGACATATTAATGGATATTCTCTCAATTCTGTCATGAAAAAAGTCTGATAATATATGAATTACTACCTCTCGGAATAAGTTTCAACTGATTTCATTAATCATTTCAGGAACTTTTCATAACGTTGGCATAAGCCACTTCAATGCATGTCCCCACTCGACAGGGCGTCCATCCAGGGGTGTCGCCTTGACACGCCAACTTTCCTTCTTGCATTATATTGTACGGGTAATTTGCTCAGAGGTCCTGCAAACAGGGCTGAAATTTTGAGGTGTCTCATTTCCTCTATATTCCTATCCAACACATCCTAAAAGGAATATCGCTTCGGTGTTAAATTGTCTCTGGATATTTGCACAGATTTTGATATATTGAGAAATCAGCCGAAGCTCCTGAAAGATGCCCGATGAAGCTGATTTTAGAACAGGAAGTTTATAACGGTTTGCACGACAACATTTGCTTAATAATTTCGCAGTGATGTGACAAGGTTTAAAATGTAAATCCTTGAGTAGCGAAACGTACAATTATGGCTCACAAAATGTTCTCTAATCATTTGCCAATTCTAATCCAGAATGGTGTCCATCGCACAGGGCAGACACGCAGACCCAGAACTCAGGTGACAAACAAAACGTTTATCTACAATTATGATGGGCCTGGTTTGAGTTGACGTAATCGCGAAAGCAGATGCCTTCTAATAAGTGCTCCCTTAAGACTGAAGGAGTCACACATAATACGTACACAGCAATGAGTTGTACGGTGTCCGCATTAAGAGATAGACATCGTCGCGAGATGAGATCTAATCCCTGGAACAAACAGGAAGAGGAGAAGGACGCTTTCGTCTAAGGCGGTAACCCTGACAAACATGATGCACAACGCGGCCCAAATATAGCGAATGAGATTAGTCGGAGATTGTAGGTATTGAGAAGTCGATTAAGCGATAGTCTCAGCGGACGAATTCTGCGAGTAGGATTAAGCCACCAAGACTAGAACTCAGATTCAGTAACACAGCGATCAGATTATCGGCAGCAGGGAGTGATATTTCTATGATGCGCATTGGATCATAGAAATCGACACAGGTGTGAGGTTTCACCAGATATGACATCAGATTCGGTCTATTGTCGAACACGAGTGCATGTTGCTAGCCAAGCGATTGATCACGTTATAGTGTGCTTGCATATGGTTGACATTGACACACTGTGTCTGCATCGAAGCAGGCGCTGAACGCATGACAATCGTGTGATAAAAAGTAATACAATGCGAATATCTTAGATATACTTTATCCTTGGAAGCTTAGTGATCTGAAGCAACCTCCATCTGTTTGCATACAAATCGATCCAGATGTCCTAAAATGGTGGTGGTTGTGGACTCAGTTCAACATATGGTATATTTAGCACACTACACACAAGGAACGAGTGTAATATATTCTAGAATTGGAGCAGTTCGGTGTCTCTTGTGCATAGGATGTTGCCAATCGTTAAGGCAACCAGAAACGAGACCCTGAATACGTTGTGTCCAGATAAAAGGATATTGACCCAATTTCAACAGGCGCCATACCATCATGCCTTGTACTGAGTTGTACTGATATTCCTACGACCAACCCGTTGTTTTCTGTATCAATGATGATTACACAGACCCATGCTGCTGACTTATGACTATAAATCGCCATTGATTCGATCGCATGCTACATTAAGATAGAACAATTTGAGTAATGCCATAATGAGTGTTCTAATGTGTAGCTGTTATAAATCACCAAGATTCCTTTGTGGCGGTGTTCGTCCGGAGCCAGCAACAGGCCTGTTGATTGACTCACAAACATCACGGGGTGGTTTCAGAGAACGACCACTTGCCATTCGCCCCAGCACTGAGCGATAATCGGTCAATCGAAAAACCAATCGATGAAAAGCACCCCATGCGCTTTTCGCAATTACCGAATTGCTGCGCTTAACGCGGAGAGGAAGCCGCGCACCGATTCGTGAAAACTCCGACACACCAAGTCTAAAGTGGCGATCGATCGGCCGTGAGTAAAAGCCGGAAGATCCACGTGTATCGTCACAAGTGTAACAATGGGAATCAGCAAGACATCTGGGTTGATCCTCAAGTTCATGGACACCACAACGAGGAAGGCAATGACGCCTCTACCAAGTGTACCACGGCTTATCTCAATCTTACGTCACCCCTCGCTGGGGGAGGGGGGTATGAAGATGTCATATACCTCAATCATATACATGCACCAATCGCTGGTGATCCATGCATATTCGGACAATGGAGGATACACAGGCTCCGAGAAGGAATTCCTCAATAATTTACGTTTACGTGCTGATGATTGCAATGATGACGTGATCTCTTTGCGTAGCATGTATTGTGCATTATGCAGTAATTGATGATGAGCATCTGAAGGGTGTTCTGGCCATGTATTCACAATACTTAAACCTCTCTTCGGCTTTAAGGGATATATTTCAAGGATCTGCGTTAATCCATCTCTTTGATCATATAAATATGAACGAAAGAAATCCACCTGTAAGCTATATTGATCAGGCGATGAATTAACTATGTTAACGTACATGGCATACCAGTGTAGCATGACGCCATCTTCACGGCGAGTCTTGCCCATAGGGCGCGACGAACAGCCGTGTGCTACCTGCCTTAGGACCCTCAGATTACGCAACACGTCGGCTAGCTTCTTTTGCCAATTTGAGGAAGTTTGCATGGACAACGATTATTATGTAATATAATACTTACATTTATGACATTACAAATCACATACCAGCCGTATGTATCCGCAATGTTGAATTGTACGAGTATTCGATGTGTTCCGTTGCCATGGAAATAATCAAATATAATTATTATTTATAATTCTATACATTCAAATCGCTTTTGCGATGCGTCCTCATATTGAGTATAATGATCTTTGTATAAGCAAATAATTATTACCTAAAAGTTTCGCGTAGATGTGCACCACATCACTCTGCATCCAACATATAGCTACATTTACTCTTGGCATACATTTGTTCGTGTACAATCGAATATATATCACAGCTGTGTTATGCTTTCGGTTTGCGGCTACGGGAGACTGAACCAGCCTCCGCAACGTTGCTAAGCCCCCGGGGAAGTGTCAGGCGGATAACCAACGCTTGTTGCGTTGGCAACAAACGGCGTTACGTAATAACGCCGGAATGACGTCATAACGATAATCACACGGTCTATAAGTGCCGCGGTTCATCGATTGGCTGGCGATCTTATCAGCCTAATATGTTGCACGGTTTTAGAAGTAAATATGTAACGGTTCGATCGTAAATAAACGACGCCCGGCTGATACGCGTGCGCATAGCCTGTATGCGTATGAATAGGCTCCGTTAACACTACGCATTGGTAGCAGTAGCAAAAGCGCATACCATATGGATTTGTCGCTGCTATTGGTCAAAGAGCCTTGAGCCCTGAGGGAGAACGGATGAGGAAGTTGGTCAACGCTCGCCTCTCGGTTTTGCAATCGGCCTCTCATTTACGCCGCGAGGTCTTTTAATACCTGACAACGTGAATATATTATGCTGCAGCCGCCTCCCTCGTTGGGGACCATAGGGTGCTGTAAGAACGCACTCCTGCAAGACATGCCCGTCTAATAGAACTCGTCTCTCCTGCATACATCTCCCCTGCTTGACATTCTGGACCCAGCACAGCTCCCCCATCTGTAAATATTAAACGGAGGAGGAAGAGGAGGCTGCCCAGTTCTATTTATATCGGCCTTGTTCTGGAAGGGCGAGCACTTCGCACCCATTCCTGTAGATCAGACCTTCTGCTTGTTCACTTCGGCCATGAATAATAAACACCGAACATCACTCTATCTCTTCGCACCTACGTACCGGGGCTTCAAAATGCCCGTACCGGTTCATATCGGTGTATAACACACCTATATAGGGAATGCAGTCCCTATTTTCATAGAGGGACCCTCTAAGGGTTCGTCTCGGTGTGAAATTGACTTATGGTGATGTCTTAGTCCTCAGAAGGCCTTGGATTAATCGATGCCCGAATCAATGCCCTCGACAAAGGAGAAAAATATGACACAAAGAGATGCTGAGATGTGGCTGAAAACATGCAAATGATACAAATGCAAGATTTATGTCCTCACCCAATTCCTTGCTTAACGTCCTCGAACATCTTGGCGGGAGTTGCTGCTTTTTGCAATTTGCGGATATCGATTTCGGTGACTAGTTATTCCGTGAGAATGGAACACTGAGCAATGCACCCATTTCCAACAAATATGACGAGATTGGCATCCTGAGAGCAGCACAGCTCCGTTTGAATGTTATCCCCCAAAAAAAGAGAAATTCAATTGGATATTCAATCATCCGACAGGAAGCAAGAAGTGTGCACCACGTTTGTCGCTTGCAGCCGGAAGACGATATGACGCACAGTGTGAAATACGTAGATTTCGCTTGAAAAATGGAAATCGTCAATTTTTGCAAATTTCGAAGCCAAAACTGGTAGAAGGAATCAGCGAGGCGGATGTGTTGGCAACATGGCGACGCCGGGAGTAGGCTCTCGAGGTGTGCACGGGCGAAAATCGTCGTAGCTGCTCTGGAAGCATAGGCGACCTAAAGCTGAGGCATTCTTGGCGTCGATCGATACGGAGCTCTCGCCGCTGCACCCTGCACTCGCATACGGAATATCCACCGCTGTGCTACAGATAAGCACAGCTAGCATGGCGATAATGTCGCTACCAACAGGTTGAATCGATTTTGTCATAAATGATCTCTATTCAATATTTTATCACCCATCCAAGCATAACGAGCTCGTTTGTCGGCCTTGCGTGAGTTGGGGTTGATATCATTTATATTCTGAGTGGGAAATTAGTATTTACCCATTTCTTGCAGGGTCCGATCCCTGTGTTCGTCGACGGACGTTGTCCATTCTTGTTTCCACTTCACTGTCGAATAGTTTACAGTGAAGAGACGTTGGTTAAACCAGATCTTTTCTTTCTTCTGAGACTGCTACATAACTATATAATCTGTAATCTCCATGATATATATATATATATATATATATTGGTCCTGAGCTCCACTTATGAATGAGTGATCAGGACCTCCCCCGGCGCACGCACCCCCATCGTTTTGTCGGGGTTTTTTATTTGTATTTATTTATTTATTTATTTATTTATTTATTTATTTATTTATTTATTTATTTATTTATTTATTTATTTATTTATTTATTTATTTATTTATTTATTTATTTATTTATTTATTTATTTATTTATTTATTTATTTATTTATTTATTTATTTTATTTTATTGTATTTTTTTTTTTTTTTTTAGCTTACTTAGTTTCTGACTTGAAATTGAAGTGGAAAGCGAAGCCACAAAAATTCAAGATACAAAAAGGTTGAAAAATATTAAATGTATAGCGCCATAATATTATCCCAAATATGGAATGATCAAAACACAATGATCTCGTGTATTATTACAAAAACAAAAGCAACATACATTTTTTTAGCCTCTGCACGCACCGCTGATCGAACTGTGTAATCTTAACGGTAAACCAACAAGATTAAATCCGGAGAAACTACAGGTACCACGTATATACGCTACATTTCGCATCATTGTCTTCGACACCCAGGTACTGTCAATGCACACAGATCATTATATAAATTTAACATGGAAGAATATTCTTGAGAATTATCGTAAGAAGGAAGATCTTGCAAGTTATCATGCAACCCATCCAAGATGTAACCTATTTTAGCGAACTGAAGCCGTGCAAAAATTGTGAAAGAGATAGCGAAACATGATGCCAACAACAGAAGAGGAATGGAAATTATATATAACGACAAAGACAACAGATTGGAAGGGCAATGACGTCAGACGAAGGGATGGCGCACCGGACACTGTTGAAGCTTGGCACGAAAGGTTCTCGGTCTAACATTGAACGCGCAATGTAGGCCCTATACATGTATACATGAAATTGGGATAGCTCAACTATCACACATAGTTTCACTTTTCCCTGACATCATGAAGTTTCTATTGAGTGCACCTCTACCGATATCACGGTTAAAGCCTCATTTCTGGTGCCAAAAGATTCATTTGTTGACCTCTCATAACATTTCGCATCAACATATTATCCACCGACCGAGGAAATTTCCCTAGGAAGATGCATAAACAATTGCGCATGACCCATTGCCAAAACTCGATAAAAAAAGTCATGTAGCCATTTAAAATTATTATTTCTTGATATATGATAAATATTAGTGTAATGTGGAGAAGAATATACTTGGGGCATTTGTTGCTGCCTTGCAATTTTGCCTCACTGACAATCAAGTTTACATCAGTATACACAATTATACATGTATATGTGTCAGGATGGATAGTTCGAGTGACAGAATATTGGCTGTACCCATATATGTATAAGCACAAATGTGGATAATATATCACAATATTAAAATAAGTTGGTAATATTCAAATTCTGATACTTCAAAATAACACAAAAGGACTAAGTGGTGCTCTTTCGGGAAAATAAAATATTAACCCGAATCGTCTTTTTACGTAAAATTTCACCGAAACATGAACATAACAGGATTGCAAGACTTCATTTTACGGGACCGTTAGACCTACTTTGGATTCATCGATTCCAATAAAACTCGGCACACACATGCATGTAAATTAACATTAAAATGTGTTTGACGAATAATTGTATAATTCACTTATTGTTTTCCTGGTTTTATTAGTGCGTAATTACCAGATGAGACATGAATATAGGTCAATACCAATGCTCTCCCATGGGTTTCACTTTTATAATAATTTCTTCAAAAATGTTACAAGCACATTAATTTTATTGTTCGTTGCTTTGATTCGCCCATGAGGAAAATATCGGTGATAAATAGTCGAAAATCGATTCTGAAATATCGCGTTATTCTGTGGAATTTTAACGAAACGCCGACCTCTGCTTCATTCAAATTTGCGTCAATTGAGACCACGTGATGTTCTGGGAAATTCATTGTTTCTAAGTTCTAATTTTCTTCCGGGGAGCTAACCTACATGCACATTCAAGACAAATTCACGCATTCTTTAGGCGAGGCAGAAAACAGTTCGAACAACCCTCGTATTTCGACCATTAATATAATTTTGTTAACAGTTAATTGATGAAGAAATTGCCTTTTAATTTTTAACCAAACTCTAATAACGTTGAACTCATTTTTCTTTTTTTTTTTTTTTTTTTTTTTTACTCGATCCTTACTTGATTCAAATGGCGCCTTAATCCAGATGGAGTGATGTCAATGTAAAATAAAACTGTGTTCACTTGCGACTTGCGTAGACTTCGATCGATTCCAAACACATGCTCTCATTTCGATAATAACTTGACAACACACCTAAAAATGTCCATTAAAATAAACGTGAATTATTCGCTGTCGCAAAAGGGCGACATTTCAGTCAGACTAAATGCTGGCGCTGAAATGCAATGCAATCCTTCGTCGTATTTTTACGCAGTTATGCTGGCTGACCTTGAAAAAGAGAACCAGTTGTTTGATCGGCGTGTTTTGCATGTCATTTGCGAGGTTGGTGTTCCATTAGTCATTAGCATACCGGTCACCCGGGTCGCTGCACACTTGCGGATGCCATGCAACATGCATTGCAACGCTTTCCTTGAGCAGCAATGCGTGCAGTTCTCTCCCTTAAACAGACATTCACGTTGTCCTTGTAGAAATATTGCACACAGCAATTGTAATTAACACTCTAATGCATATCGTGGAGAAAATGGTTATCCGTGAAATTAAAAACATTGGTGATGGGTTGGATATGAGCACCAGGGAATTTTTTTTTTTTTTTTTTTTTTTTTTTTTTTTTTTTGGGCTCCCCAATATAGGTCGTGAATACTGAAAGCGTGAATTTTTTATAAACGTATTGATTCCTGTTCTACAAATAAACCTCTGAACGAGTAGAATCGATTGCATAATCTTGAGAATAAGAAACAAATGGGGGGGGGGGGGGGTGGCGGATTCCTGAAGAGTAGTATCCAGAAGCTTTCTGTAGCGTGGAGTTGAGCCAAGAATCGCACACCGCCAAATCGAATACAGTGCATGTATGAACCACACGACAGATGCGTCGTTGAGCGGGGGAAAAAAACAGGTCTACCTTGGATTGATCCCATTCTGGATCCTAAAAGTGACAGCAAACCGACACGACCGACAAATCCGGCGAACTCATGGCTAGGACTGCTTCAAGACAGCCGGAAATGTGCAAAACGAGATGAATGCGATTGATCAATATTTGCAAAGAAACTTTTATATATATATCAGCTCGGGTAGAGGAGATAGGGGCTCAGATCCCCTTAAAAGACCTATAATCCAGGTTACGAATATCCGAAGATCCGACTACGACAGAAAAATAATGCTCACCCATAACTTGCTATGGCCATCGCAGACTTCTTGAAGAAGGAAAATAATCTCGTGGCATAGTCATGGTTGGCATATACCCAAATTCGTCACCAAATGAGCATTTAAGGGATAAATTGAAGTCAGCAATTCCTCACCGCCTCCCGTCTCTCCACAGTAGCAAAGAGCTGATTCAAGGCTGCATGTAACAACATCCCACAGGGCAGGGTGAGAGTCTCATGAAGGAATTTGGCCCAAAAATCCTCTCGTGTGTTATTGGCGTGTGAGTCAGAGGACAGGAAATATCTGACCATGAAAAGCGAACGTTTTTAGTATTTTGACCCCATGTCGATTGTTCCTCCAATTAAACCAGATTAATTCCATTTGTTTTCTTTGAAATTTCACGAATATGTTTCTCAAATGGTTCAACTTGGAACACACGAAAATTCGTGTCTATGCAATGCATACCCGGAATTCTTTTGCACCTAAGTATATGTATATATATATATTTCTATACGTGGCATGAACATGGGGATTCGCTTGGATCATGTTTACGAGTCAATATACGGTTGCTTTCTCGTGAGATACAGATGAGGGGGGGTCATGGTGCGTGTCCGTACAGTCGACCACTGGTTGAATTAACTCCACGATTAAGAATTAAGCTCAAATGATTGCCCAAGTCGACCGGTGTTAGTATAAAGTGACAAGCAAAGGGTCAACTATATACGCGAATCTCCCGACTTGTTATTTTCCACCTTACACAATTGAATCAGGATGATCGAGTTTCGGGCAACTTCATCGGTGCGAATCACGGAAAGTGGGCAGAGAAAAGCAGATTGGTGGCGTGTTGGGTTCTGGTCGTGGACCGCATTGAGTTAGTTGTCTATTCTTGTACTCAGCGTCGGGGGACGGATCATTAGTTTGTGATGACGTAACTGCTTGATCAGGGACGTTCGACATTGATTAAAGACTTTGCTTCATTACGCGTCTGATTCCAGGGGGAATCTCAGAATATCCGTTATGGCGACGTCAGAAGGCGTCTCTTGAGATGAGAGCAGAAAGTGCATATGGTGTTCATTACAGCAATCAATGATGAACCAGCATATCAAAGGCCTTTCCTCCGTCTCTGTTTCATTCAGTCTGATTTCGCATTCATGGCGCGATTTTCGAGATTTGCTGAGAGTTTAGTTCCGTGTTGATTCAACTTCAAAGAGATATCGACGTGGAGTATAGACTCCGTCATTTGAACTCGTATCAACGGTCGATATCATTACATTCCCGATGACAATTATACATTTTATAAATATGTATGAGGAATTTTCCCCCTTCTGTATTGAAACAAAGAAACACACAAACACCAGTATAATGTGTTGGCAATGAAACCTATTTTTATTATTTTTGTTGATAACGAGTGTTAAATGAATCAATTCCTGTCAACAATCTCCATAAATTGGCAGAAAGCAGGGAGGGCGATCGACATCAACAATTGATAATAAGTATAATGAAATTGTGGGGAAAAATAAAGATGCAGCCCGATAGAGAAGCGTAGAAATTAGCATACACCCGATATAAACGACCCATACAATATTAAGATGGAAGCATACAAAATAATACGATGAAAATAGAGGACAGTAATTAAATTCTACGGTTGATCTATTATTAATGCATCATATTAATGCATGATATGCCAGATTAGGAATGCTCGATTTTGCAGATAGAAAAAAAAAAAAAAAAAAAAAAATCAAAGTGGATCTGTGATAAAAGGACGGATGCGTCATCTCAGACGCAGTATCAGAGAGAAATATTTGTAATTATTTCGACAAAGTTTCATATGTTGAAGAAGAAGAAAAAAATATTGGAAAAAAAGGGGAAAAAAACAGAGATCAGATATTTTATTATTATTCAATTTTTGATGTGACCTATGAACCTCAAATATTTATAATCGAGTTTCTATTTCTTGTATAAAATTCCAAGCAATCGAAATATCACTATAACAATATACCATTGTGAACCATACTAATGAAATGATTAGCATAAAATAGTGTCTAATTGAGAATAAATAATTTTTATATTATGCTGTGATCACTAAAAAAGATGGTTCCCATAGTAACGGCTATTTGAAGGACTGAATCGCTTTATGCCTGTGATAGCGACATGGGACAAATTACATAATATGAGAACCGAAGCTGTATAACATAATTATAAACTTTACATCAGGCAAGTTAATGCATTTTGTCATAATATATTGCACATATCGCCATTTTGAGGCAAAGAAAAAGTGAAAACAAAAAAAAACAAACAAAAAAAATATATATAAAAAAAAAAGAAAAAAAAAGTGCATGTATAGAGAGAGTGACTGTAACAGTAATTTATGTACAATTCCCGTGTTTTTCTTGCATTCAATAAATGAGAATATATAATGAATATAATCAACACTGACTAAAGACAAAAACAATATCAACCAACAAAATATTGACTGCAACATTTTTTGGTCAAAATAACAGAATATAATACATGAAAATTGAAGAAAGATTCGCGAATTGAGCGGAATAAAAATGAAAGAAATTGCTTGATGACGACGATGAATATGATGTCACGTGATGCAAAATTAAACCAAACAAGGTTAAGCCTTATCGAAACGAAAAAAAATATACATATATATATATATACCCCCCCCCCTTAAAAAAAAAAAAAATGAAAGAAAATATGAAAAGGCAGCTTAAAAAAATAAAATAAAAAATTACACCATAACGAATGAACATAAATGCTGCGTAATAAGGTGAAATAATAATAATAATAATAATAATAAGTGTGCATATTGAATGCTTTCGAGCCTCTGTGACGTTGCCCGCTTCGATGGCTCAGACGGAAGATCGCGAAGGAAGGAGACAGGATTCATCCCTTCCCAGGAGAAGCACTCGCCGCTCCCTGCACCCCTTGCTTACTAAGACGTACGATTTCCTGGGATAACGTCTCCATGTCCTGTGAAATAAAAGAAGTACTCATAAAATGATGACGTCACTGTGCGTACTGCGTCGTCAAATCGTGCGCACATGGCAGCAACAGTGCAAAGACATTCATCAGAATGCGATGTTTGTTTAAGAACGTCGCTGTGACGGGTCTTCATCCGCAAATAGCAGTCGCTCGAGAGGACGTCGCTCGTCCTGCTAATCTATGCGTTGAACTCTGACCTCTTCCAAGCATTTGCGGGCTGCGTTCGCATCGGGAAGTAACCGCTAAATAGGAGCATATCACGCCCTGTGACTGGCGGTCAATCCGGTCAACGTGGAATGTTCTATGCTTTCCACGGAATGCATATACAGCGCTCAGCCCAGGGGAATACATATACCACCCTCCTCCTCGTAGCAAGCAGCGTTCGTTATCTGCAATCGCAATATTCTCGGAATAATTACATACCCTTGTGGTTCAATAAACACGCCATTTTGACAGCACCATGTGTGCACAACTAACGCATCTTGTGATTGGCTATTGGGGTTTCCGTCTCCACCAATCAGATGCACTGATACCAATGGTTGACCAACGTTCGCAGTGAAGGTGAATTAGGCATCATGGGTCGGACAGGGACGGCGTAAGATTCGACGGCGTGGGTCCTTTCCAAGATAAGCCCGGAGCTGTAGTGTTCCTGATAACCCAAGATATTTCTCCCCTTTCACGAACCCCCACCCCCTTTAAAAAAAAAGGAAAAAAAAGAGCATCCAATTTCGCAGCAGTGGCGTCATAATATAGGTCACTGAGTCTTAAATGGGTCAACGCACCTAAGAATTGGCGCCTTAGTAACAAAGAGGGAGTCTATTTCGTGGGAATGACAGTGCCATGCAAGAGAGAGGCGCCGCCTCAGAGCAGGTCGCAGATGCTTCGACCTCGTGGGTGCAGCGAGCGACCATCCATCAACGCGACCCTGGATCCCACAGCAATCTGCACGCGGCACTCAACAAAGATGGCGTCCGAACCAACACGACCACGTGTTGCTAAAAATAGCCACTGGGTTGACGTGAAGACGCCCGTTGGAGAGGCGCTGAGTCGCTGATGGAGGGTTGCTCAAGTCGATCTCAAAAGCGACCGGCAGCCATCTCGTAACCCTCGTGTAAAACCCAATCGGTGTACTCCACACGACAGACAGACTGTACAATAGTGTGCACACAGATCCAGGCACCCTTCAGGGGACAGGCTTGGATGAAATTAATGCCGAAGCTTCGAGATTTCGCCCTCGACGTCGTCATCGACTAAAGAGAATTGCATCACTCCACGGCGAGTAACGAAATCGGCGTTGGGTAATCCACAGCCCGAATCCCAAACGAACCCGTGACCAGCTAATGAGAGCAAACAGGGCAAGGCGACTGAGCTACTTGCGACTGCAGAGATCGCATTGATTACATCGCCGTCTCTCGCCTGAAGTGAACGAGACATGGACGGAGTTAGACTTCAGGTCGATTGCGTAATCGCTGCGTGTGTGGGAAATGGAATCCATGCAGTCGCATGGGAAAGTGCTCTTCATTCAAATAATGAATTCCCCGGTGGATAGGCAAATGAATGAAATGAGGTATGATGGGGTTTTACGGCTCCACCCATTCGGGTGATACGGGCGCCAGAACAGAAGGCCCGGGACCGGGGTTTCCCCCCACTCTTATCGATAAATCGCAAGGCTTCTTTATCCTGCATACCACCATAGACAGTAGTACATAGCACCCGGTCTTGTCACGCAGTTGGGCAGCACTGCAGATTTGCCGAAGAATTATAATTATAACAATTACAATGCACAATCATAACGTGAATGAAATTGAAAATTACCGCTGATGTTTCGAGCTTATTCGCGTCCAGTCATCCGTGGCCGCTCGTATTACATGGCCATCTGAGTGGATTCGTAACCATGGCAACTGTTCTCAGAGGGGAGCTATAATATTCCTGCATACGATCGCTGGGCGTCTTCAGCCGGACAGGGCAGCTGCTGGTCAGCATGTATGGTTAGGTCGTGACCTTCGCAAAACCCCTCATAAGACATGAATACATTCAGGCTGATCCCAAAGGTCAAGGTCATAAAATGAAAAGATCGCTTATGGTATTAATAATAAAAATGTCGCTATTAAATGCAAGCCGACTTGCGCACACATCGCTGACGGCAGATCTCAGGTCCCCTGATAGACAGAACTGCCGCCACGTGGAATAAGGGAAGATGCCCCGTTATGCCTGTACATGTATAATTGTATATATATACCACGGTATCTCCACACTAGCATATCTATACAGAGTCTTCTATGAAAGATATGTGCATTTATGAAATTAATTTCCAGACGCGTTGTGTGGGAAACGCAATTGGAAAAGATTGTGAGCATTTTCCGTGTTGCTTTGATGTAGTGTGTATACGTGCAAAGAGCTGAAACTATAATGGCGGTGACAATCTGAAGGTCACTTTGATGAAAAATATCTTCAGAAAAATCACTTTTGAATCGCAAAAGGCCACCACGCCTTTGTAAGGATGCCAGACGAAGACTTTAAATATCAGAACACCATCTGATGATATTATGCCTATGTCGTATAATTAAGGCGACGTTTGCCAAGAGACCGTCAATGAAGTAGGCCCCTGGATAAACGAGTCTAATTGGCGATCAATCCAGGCAATTCACCTTCGATGAAATATTGATCACACCGAATGGCAGAGAAACTGAATTCACATCCGTTGCGAAGGGGGCGGGGTTTCACTTGTTCCGCGTTCTGATTGGACGAGCTTCGATCAAAATTTGAATTAAAGAGCCAACCAGATTGAGCCTGAAGTTTACTGCTGAGACCAACGGTGGCCATGACCAAGAGATCAGATAGCGTACAATTTGGTGCTGAGGTGACCATTTCGTCATAAAGAGGGGATGGATATTTCGATGCTGTCTCATCTGGTAAAACAGGAGCTGGTCCCAAATATCTTTGCTTCGACGCGATGAGCTTAAAAAGCAAAGTGAAAAAAAGTGGGTACGAAAATCCTCCGCCCACGAGACGAACTAACTTTAGGAGCCGACCAGAAAAAAAAACAGTGCAGATTCATTCAATGTTTACAGTCGAGAAATGCGTCCGCGGGAGGAGAACTTTATCGAAAGCTCCCGTCGCAGAATGAAGGCAAAACACAGCATCCCAAAGGAAAGAGCTCCTCAAAAGAATCACCCCCCCCTCCCCCATTCACTCATTGGGCGATGAATAGACTGCGGTAGGGGAGGGGGTGGGGCGCCTCTTAAATGATGTGATGGCCAATTCAAGGGTTCTTCGATGTCAAGGTTGAAAACCGTATCCCTCTATAAGCATGGAGTCTTGCTTGCAATTGATTCAAATGAACAATCGCCATTAATTTATGGATATATTCATCCGCGTGTGAGTTATATGTCTTCTTCTTTCCTTCCGCGAATTCCTCCGCCTGCCTCATAAGACGTGTCATGAATGTCATCCATAATTGATAATCAGACAATCAATTTCCGATTAATGAGCAAGTCATCAAAGACATGAAGCCGCCTGGATTTTGGCTAATTGCCAGATGATGCCCAGATCAAGCCATCACCAGCCAATGCCCCAGGGTCATCCAAGTACTGCAGGACATGTACTTAGCACGCACGGTATTTCATTTTTGCCATTTCAGGGGTCATCAAATGTGTGCAAAATAATGTAGCATTTTTTTGGCAGTGGTCTGTAACCAAACTTGATGATTACTACATGTATTATTATATTTATGTAGAATATAAATCGTTACCATGGCAACCATCAACAGAAGCAAATAACATTGAGAAGTCTCAGTCGCACCCCGAAAAACGGTGAACATTTCCTGTGCAACCGTGTTTAACCGTATTTGTATGAAGTACTAGCAATATGGCGGCCACGCGCACTCACTGACCGCTCTAGATGGGTTCACTGCCGCTAGGTGTGATCATCCATCCAGGAAGTTCAGTGCCAAGGATGATTAATTGGATGCGTTGCCCCGGGACACCCATCGAGCAACCGGAAGTGGTTTTTCCGGTCGTTATAAACCCTTAGCAACCAGGGAAAGAATAGTTACAAAAATGATTATTAACGGAGCCAACATAAATATGACACTAAATATTATGAATAACATGTACATGCATACTTTGAATTAGTTGTCAGCGTACACAGGTCACGTGACTGCATGGATGGAGGGCCATGAGCACATCTAATGGGGGGTCAGTTTAAATCTAAACAGCTACTAATTAATAATTCATGTATTTGAATACATAATTAAATATACATGTATCAGAATCATGGATTGGCAATTCAGTAGAACGACCCAAAAATTTAAAACATTATGATCACCAAGTTTCAATAGCTTTCAAGTTTCAACTTGGAAGAAAGAATCGAGACACTAGTATCTTGATTCGTTCAAATCTTAAATCATAGAGATAAACATTGAGCAACTGGAACTGAAATCATAACGCACCCCGAGAGCAGAATCATAACGCACTTTTTGTGTCTTGACCTTTGACCTTCGATTTGACACGATTTGACCCTGACAAGGTCACTGGTTGAATAAGCCACAGAAAGTAATAACAAAACTGAACACTCAAAATTGAATAAAGTCAAGAAGTAAAATAATAAATTAAGTAAATTAAATAAGTAAATAAACAAAATAAGTAGATTGAGCTCTGCTGACCTGCTGCAAATGCATGTTTTTCGTGAGCGTTTCTTCAACAATCCTCTGAAGTTTACGGTTTATTTCCCGCAAGTTCTCATCTCCTTTGTTGTTCACGAAATCAACGACTCTCTTCAACGTGATTTTGTCATTGGACGGAGATGATGTCTTGTGATCTGCAGGCGTGAGAAATTAAATTAAATTAAATATGCGCATAATTAACACAGACCATGCTTGCTCTCCATGACGTAGTGTTGGATGATGGCCGTCTTCATCAGGAGGTCATCCGCCATCGACGCATTGCTCGACTCCAAGTGAGACACCTGCAGGTCACATAAATTATGCAAATTATGCAAATGAGATGCTGAGCTGGAAACCTTCTCTTCCATCGTCCAGTGCTCCTCTTGCAAACGACCGATGCGTCGCAAAAGGTCAGAATTCTCCTGCTGTAAGTCACTTCCCGGAGATGATACTTCGTCTTCCGGAGACTGAAACGGCACGATTTGTGATCAATTTAGGTCGCGTAAAGGTCACGAACCGTGGCAGAGAGGTCAAGACTCAATCCACTCGCATGTGCTCCCCACGAACTCAGAGAACTGAAAAAAAAAAAGGTATCAACTTTTGTTGATTATTTTCACTTGCGTCCTAACCTCGTGTCTCCTCGGATTCGATCGTTTGGATCAGACGGACGAAACAATTCATCCACGGCTAGAAATAGATACGATTCTTAGATGCAAGCAAAGCTTTTGATCGAGTCGTACACTGTCGACTTTTGCTGTCAGCCAGAAGTTCCTGGAGCCGTTCTTGCAGTTTGTCTGCTCGTTTGCGTTCAGAGTGCAACTGTCGTTTGAGATCTTTGATCTGGGGTTATAATTGGAGGGATGACATTGATTAAAATCATGCAAAATTACGCACTATGGTCGATCCTTTCTTTTCGTGGATTCGTTTGTCAGCGACTCCATCTTTGATATCCTGAAAAAGCAGAATTCAATCAACAACAAAACAAATATAATTAAGAAATTTAATTAAAAATTATAATTTAATTATAATTAAGAATTTTAATTAAATTATAATTAAGATTTTGCCCACCACAAAAATGCCCTGTTTTCATGCTGTCGAGCAAGAAAAAAAAAATATATATAAAAATACCTGCTTCAATTTGGAGATTCTTTCCTCCAAACCAACTTTCTCTTCCTGAACACTTTCTATCTCTTCTCGCAATTTCTGTAAAATAAAAAGAGTAAAAAAACGTAAAATCCACAGAATTTGGGACGACAAACCCGAACTTCCTCGTCGTGTTCTGCTTGTAAACTAGCGATACTTTGGTCACATTCACCGATAGTTTTATTCAATTCTTCTTCTCCTTCCTCTTTCAGCTTTTTAAGATTTTCCTATAATCACAATAGTATTGATTATAATACAATAATTGCATATAATTCAAAATAAAAAATCGCACAAACCTCGCTTTCATTGAGCCGGCGTTCCAGCCAGGATTTAGCCGTTTCTGCGCTGTGTAATTCGGCTTTTACTCTTTCTAAAGCTTCCTTCGTTTTATCGAAATCCTTCAGTTTTCCCCGAAGTTCATCGATGTGCGCAGACAGCTCCTCAGCCTCCTTCTGATGTTTTGACGTCAATTCACGAACGATCCTCCGATTGTCGTCCGTTTCTTCCTGATACTTGATGGCTAATTCATCCAAAAGATTCTTCCTCTTCTCCGCCAACTGAAAACAATAATTGATACACAAATGATAAGATAACCTAAACACAGTACCGTAGACGCCTCTTGTGTCTTGATTGCCTCCAGGTCGCGTTCCGCTTGAAGTGACGACAAATCCTCCAACGTGGATGAATGAATTTTATCGTTCTCCTGAAATAGAAATACTGCGATGAATTTCCCCGGAGAATAATCTGCAGAATCTGCACTGACGGCGATTAGTGCGTTGAGGCTTTCGATCTTGTTCTGGGCGCCCAGTAGCATGTCACGGGACATGACAATTTCACGGTTGAGGTGCTCGATTTGCGAGTTCAGCTCCTCGTTTGCTAACGCCAATTGCTGCACTGTTTCTTGACTCGATTCGTCAACTCGACTCTCGAGGTTTTGAATAAAATTCTCCAATTGCTGAATATGAGCTTGCGACTTGTTTTCATACTCAGCCATTGCCTGAGCAACAAAGGTTAAAGGTCAATGAGTTATCATCAGATATATCCGAGGGGGATGAACTCACATGACTGGTGCTGGATAGTTCGGATTGCAATCTCCCCGATTGTTGCTCCAGCGTTTGGATTTGCGATGTCTTCTCTATGTGTAGATTTTCAATTTTTCCGCTGAAAAATTGAATTAGAGATCGAATGTACTTGACAACATCTTCTGTTACAAACTCAAAAATAATTTGAAGCCAGAACTGAAAAATCTTATTATAACAATCACATGCACGACTAACATGCTTCCTAAAAAAAACTGAATAATATAAAATATTTAACTAGATATAACAATCAAAGCATCGAAAAAAAAAGAAAAAAAAAACCAGATATTAGCCAGACTTTTAAAGTAAACAAACAGAGACATAGATAGCAAACATTCCAAAGACAAGATCTGCGTTACTTGATGAACATTTCCACATGTCTATGAACATGGAAGCGACAAGGGAAGAAAAAATGCTGTCACAAACATTGTATTAACACAATTAAATAAACACTCAATTCGCATTAAGGGCATTGTATTGCACCAGAGGCATTACATAACATGTCATCTTTACACATTTTCTGCTGAAAATCTTATTTTTGTTTTCTGAAAATTTCTCATACCTCAGCTCGGAATAAAGTTTCTCTTTTTCTTCTTGAAGTTGGACCAAACTTTCTTGCTTCTTCTTAAACTTCTCTCGTACTTTCTCAAGTTCACTTTGCAAGGAATGAATTTCATCTTTCAGTGTTTTCTGAGGAGGATTTTATTGGTTTATATTTTGTATTGGTATTGTGATAAAGTCAGTACCTCTGTAGTCTGCAACTGTTCTTGTAACATTGTCTTTTCTTCTTTTTCAATATCCGCACTAAGGCGCAATTCTGTGATTAAAAAATATCTTTTTAATTAAACAGTTTACATCATCATATTATAAGAACCAGTCAGCTGTTTATTCAGAGAGTCAAGTTTTTCTTGGGTCGTCATGTTTTCAGCGTGGACGCTGGTACCTCCGTCAACCTCACTTTCGTCTTTCGTGGCACCAGAGGGTGGGGTCGAAAGGTCGCCATGACAGAGGTCCCCTTCTTCAAGGTCAGCATCTGTGCTCTGTCCTTCAATAAATCGACAGTCGCTGAAATGTCGAGATTTAAAAAAAAGATGATCCCGACTGCTTTGTTGAAGCTACCTGCCCTCCCCAACCGGAGTTCCTCTCTGGCCGGATAATTTGAGACACTGCGCCTCCAGATCAGAAATAGTTTCACGCAATCGAATCACCTCGTTGTCATGGCGCTCTTGGGTAGCTGCCAAAAATGATAATAAATTCCATGATAATCTTCTCTTATAATTAATAAGACAGAAATTGCAATTCCTATCTAATTGCAACATAGCCCACCAGTGAGGGTTTTCTGAAGGGCAGAATTATGTGCTTGTAATCGACGTGCTTCATCGGTGAGGGCACCATCAGACGATGAACTACTCCCCTTCGTTGATTTCAAAGATTCGCATTCTTTTTCCAATTTCTCGTTGGTGCCAACCAGCTTGAGAAGAAAAATGCAAATACTATCATAAATATTTCTCCGCAAGAATAACCTGCTGCAATTCTGTCATTATGGTTTCATTCTGCAGACGAAATTCCTCCTCCTGGCTGAGTAACTTTCGCTGGAATGATTCGTTCTCATGTACGAGTTGCTCCACCTCCTGCGTAAAAGAAACAGAATTTTAGCAAGAGCAGAAGATGCTAAAACAAATAAATTTGCACATCTCTCTCAATCGTATTACTTGCAAGCAAAACAACGGGATCCAGAGGGCCTTCAACGGAAAAATTCACAGCCGAATTGAAGAGACGGCTGACGGCGGAGACAGGCGAAGCTATAGAAGCCAACCACTTCGAACAAGCCATCAGCCTCTATTGCAAGATGCAACGCAGCATCTGTGCTAGCATGCATGGGGAATTCCTTTTAAGATTACCATGAAATTACCGTAAAACTTAAGAATTAAAAATATCTACATATCTTTAAAAAAAAAAAAAAAAAAAAAAAAAATAGACAGAAGATACCTTTGCTTTCTTGCTTTTACCAATCGTCTGAAAAAATATAAATATTAAATCATTTTTAATCATCATCATCATTCAATTGTATGTAACCTTGTTAGCTTTGGTAAGTTCCTTGGTGAGGGTTTCGACTTCATCTCTCAGACCTTTGATTTCTGAAATATGCATAATTGACCATTCAGTTCGCATGAACGGATACCCATCGCACCTCTCTCTTGTTTGCCAACGGTCTCTGCGTGTTGGTAATTTGCCGTACGCAGCTCCAGGAGTTGAGTCTGAAAGAAGGCTTCGTTAAAAACGTAAAACTTCACTATACAATACTAATAATAATTAATGCGAACAATTTAACGTGCAAGTGCATGATGTGAAGAAATGTAAAGAACAAATATAAACAAAAACTAATGTCTATTGTCGTTAGCGCTGGATGAATCTAATTCAGATGATGTGAAGTTCACCTTTCTCTCACTACAGGCTAGGGCATTGTGCCATAGCTGCGGAAAGTTGAAACGTGTGAAAGTAATTATTGCAAATTGCAATGCCAGCAGTGGCGAGTGCGGCTGTTATGTTGCCTCCATGGGTATCATTGGGGCTGTTAATGTTATAACATGGGCAGTGTGAGTTTGTTTATTATAATGTCATTTAATTCAGATATTCTACCCCCCTTCATAACAATAATTCATCAATTTTCATGAATCAGGCAAAAAAAAACTGAAAATTTTGTAGTGTCCAAAACAGGTGCCTCCTAGGGGGGTCCGGGGGCACGCTCCCCCGGGAAAATTTTACAATTTGGAAGATTAAATAAGGCAGTTTGAGGCTATTTTGAAGCAGTGTTGATGATTTGCTGATTAGTCCACTTCGAGGCAAAATTCTCAACATGTTTTCTCGATTGAGAAGCATGGATGACAAGGTCCTTCTTGCCACTTGAAGCGTATTTAATCTTTGCAAAGGCATAGACAGTACCACGCTGTTCCCGGCTCAGCACATATAGAAGAGAACTCCCCCAGAGTGACTTTGTGTGTCCGAGGCACACCTCTCTCATTAGTGGTAATTGAGACGGGCTCATGTAGCCAACCCCACCAAAAATGGTTTGTTTTCAATGATTCCTCAATGACAGCAAGTGAAGTATCCCCGTTCTTCAAAAGAGGAGGGGGCATAGTGATTCAAATAATTAAACGTGATAATAGTCCAATTGCGAGTACAAGCGGCGTCCCCAAGCAGAGAAAACGGAAGCAATAGTAACAACATAAGCACACGAAGCGCCAATTAAGGAAATCGGCAAACTTCGTGAACGGCCAATCAATGCCGAAGCTCGTGGCGGGAAGACAAAAGCGAGGTGCCAGAGCTCAGCGCGGGAAGAACGAAGTGCCCAATAAGGACATCAGCAATCTCCGTGACTGGGTCAGTAATATGTGCTCGGTAGGTGCGCTGAGTGAGAGCAAGCAAGGCTCGACCGCCCGCAACGAAGCGGCAATGCTGAGTCCCCAACCCCCCCCCCAACCCCCATAATTCCTTCACAAGATCTCCCCAGATTTGCATCGATCTCAGAAATGACCCTGACGGTCTCAAAAAAAGCCGGAAACCGGGAAAAAAACGGAGAAATCCCATGCCTGATGGATGTTCTGTTCAGTGTTTGTGAACGTTATGATTACAGCTGCTGTGGATTAATTGCTTGTGACTTCGATATGGACCAACTGGGAAGTTGCAGCAAAAACGGGTCATGATTTACTGGACAGCCTTCGTTAAAACAAGGATATAAATTATAATAATGATAATCATCATTTAGATTTAGAATTTTTGTCAGAAAGACATAATCACCTATTTAGTATTTAGTAGTCCTGTCTTATCTCAATCAAAACATTGCACTTCAAAGAGCTACATGAATGGGTAAATGTGAAGAATGACTAATTCAACTGGTGAATGTTGTTCCCTAATTATTAATACACTTTTAGGAAGATTTCCACAATCAATCCAGCATTCAACGGCCAGTAGGGATGTTGTTTTACCTGAAGACGGACAAATTCGTCGTCCGACAAGGAGGACGACATCTTGAATAATGACGTAGGCGGCAGGCCGGAGTGAACACGGTACTTTGCGGAATCATGTACATGCATGTCCTTATCCACAGGGCATTCTATGGATGTGATATATATAACCATCAACAGTGCGCACTGTAGAACTTACAAGTTCAAATTGGACGCACTCTCGTCAAGCAGCTTGGAGAGAAATGAGCAAATAAAGTATTATAAGGCAGTCATACTTGAATTATATTTAAATTGATATGTTTGAAAATATGTATTTGTATTGTTACATACCTTAACAACAATTTAAATTATATATAATTTCATTAAAACATTTAACCATAATTATGACTCGACAAACCGTACAGGTTTGGAAGCTTTATCTGCGCTTTGCTTTTAAAATTTTCTGATTTCGTGTGTAATTAGTTCTGTTTCGTTCATATAATAATTGTTTTGTCTTTTTAAAAACCACTGACAAGTTTTGATCTACCAAATAGGTAATTGTTGTGAAAAGTTGAACGTTTCACTCATTTGATTATTGGCTGCTTTTTAATGGTCGCAGGGCGGTGATGATGTTAGCAACCACGGTTATGGTGACCTTACTCAGAGGTCACGCTGTATAAGCAGAGGCGTAGGAACGTTCCGAGACTTGGGGGGGCCCAAATTGAGGTAATGATAGGGGGACTCCTGCGCCGCTTCGCGGCGCAGCCACACTAGGGGGGTTCGGAGGCATGCACCCCCGGAAAAATTTTTGTTATAAAGAGTGAAAAATCCATTGTCTGAGCACTTAATTACTAGAATTTAACACATTATCCTAGGCAGATACATGTATGTACATGTATATATATCATTGATCTTGGCCTACATCAGAGAAATATGGTATGTTAATTTATTATATCAACTGAAATCGCCTGTGTATCCTCCCACTTATGACCTATAAAGTAATTCAACGAGGTATGGAGAACAGAACCTTAGTTTTATTACAAATAAATTCACGAGTGATGCATATACATTTATACCGGTGATTATATAATGAGGTTCAATAGCCATGCAACACACTGCTTGGCATTGTTCAACTTCGTTAATTTGTCCGCTGTCCTTGGCTGAGCCATCTGAGAAATGAGAAATGAACAATTGATGCCATACATAAGTGATATACAACATAATTATCTTAGAAGTATAATTAATGCAACAAGCTAGCTTGCAAAATTTGCTAAAAAAAGTTGAATTAAAAAAAAAAAAAAATTGAGTTTAAAAAAAAGTCTTGCATAAGACATTAAATTTTAATATAGTCTAAAATTACTTCCCAGCATTGAGAATACAAACGAATGAATATATGTAATACAATTAGTACATGTGCATATTGATAACCTCTTTGGGCACTGTAGCTGTACGCATTATTTTCAAACAAATGTAAATTGTATTCAATATTCAAACATACATGTATATCAATGTATATTTATATATCTTACCTTACTCTTCCTCGCTGTGGGATGTTATCAATGAAAACAGAAGAAAATATAAGGAACATGTCCAACAAAGCACTTGAAAGCAATGAAAACAGAAATATTTTTGAATATCAAAAAGCACCTGCTGCTTCACTTTGATTGGGAGAAATCGTCTGCGGTTCGATGGCTCCCTCTGGCTGATCGTCCTCATGTTTCCTAAGCATAGCGTAATACGTTAATGATTATGAAATGGTGCACACAAAAGAGATGCCCCTTAAATTATAATTAATAATCATTAACACCGCATCTGGAACTGAGATTATACACTGCGTACAGCCTTTACATGCAGTGATCAAGGCTCACTGTGACTGTGAGAGTACGTCACTGTACATGCATGTATTGGGCGGGGAAATATTCAAAATGATATGTGAGTGCTAGAGATTGTCAATTCAATTTCAAGTTTGAATCATCTGAGAATGTGAGATACATGTATACTAGTATATGCTGATCAAGTCAACTGGTCAGTGACTGACTGACTGGGTATCACTCAGTTACCGTGGAGTAGAAACAGGCCACAGGAGAGGGGGCGGGGGGGCCTAGGCCAGTGCACCCCCCCCTCTTCAATGTAGGAGTGGGTTGGTCATGCAGTGTCGTGAGTAATAGCACAGATAAATCTGGCGAGGTCTGTATACCTCATGGCGTCTGGCTGTAGTCAGTAGTGTAGTATCATAATACTAGTGTCATTCATTGTA
>KB303456.1:490787-510646 GCA_000328365.1 Capitella teleta
AAAATCGATTTTGAATTAGCGCGCAAATCCGGAGTTTGCCTATTTTGACGAAATGCCAACCCTGCATCATTCAAATTGGCGTCAGAAGTGATCACGTGACTTTCTGGGAAATTCGATGCTGGCTATTTTTATCTGAAAAGTTAACCTATATGTTCCAGTCAAATTTCAACATTTTGTGATAACGCGTTCCATGTTAGGCCGAGAACTTTTCCTAAATATAGTATACAGTATATACTATACAGTATACTGTATATAGTTTACACATAAATATTTGAGTTCACTCTCACGAGAAAAGAATCTCAGGTTCAAGACCAAAAAACCATTGACCAAGGTCTGAACAAATATCATTTCATGTTTATATAAACAGTTTTAGAATAAGCAAGAAACGTGGAAACTTCCAAGCATAGGTACTATGAGAGAATAATAGTGAGTGAATAATAATAGTGAGTCAATTAGCATTTTATGTACATAAATTTATTCCAATTAATTCTTTCGGTTATAGCTTCATGCTCACAGCAATACATTTTATAGTGCCGATGAATAATCGCGTTTGGTATTTCACAACCAGTATATCAGGTATAAACAAGGAAAAAGTGAATGGCTGATAAATCTCAAAACACAGCAAACCCGATTAAACTATTGACATTCATAGCACAAAAAAGTGCATTGCAACTGTGCGTGTCCTTGTTTGTTGTGCACATACAACACTGGCTTCAAAACATGCGAATCCCATTGGCAGATTGGCTATAATGATACAATCAAGACTCATTACTTGATTATTTATACGCACAACTGCACTCTGGCTGACCAGCGCATGAAGCTGTGGATAGCGAAAAAAAAATCGCATTCCAATTTAGTCTATAGAAGAACAAACAGCATGTTCCTTCTCTCCGGGATTACAGTCATTTTGGTTTGCACTCCTGGATATAGCTTGCATCCCGAAGCAAGATTCCATCGTTTACTATTTTACCCCTTAAACTACAACAAGAATATTCTGCCTTTGAGTGGGAATTTCACAGCACCTGTTGATATTTTCATGAAACTTGATTTGCTGCAGATTGAAGTGGTGAGTTAATTATAATCATGCCGTTAATTATGCAGAATTCGTGTGTCTAATTTTCATTGTTTACGTTTTAGAATGACCAATAAGAGACCGTTACGATGCATTTGAAGTTCAACTTGGTGAGATCGATTTACAATAATAAAACACCCCCCCCCAAAAAAAAAAAAAAAAAAAAAACAAACAAACCCAAAAAAAAAAAAACAAACAAACAAAAAACAAAAAAAAAAACAAAAAAAAAAAAAAAAAACAAAAAAAAACGTATATGTACATGTTGTACGGGGAAGGGGGGTTCAGAAATAACGAGCCTCAGATAGTTTGTGGTGACATGAAAGCTTAATATTTAAATATTTTACACCCCAGGTATTTCGCACCCTTCAGTAAGATACTCTATTTTTTTCCTGGTGATTTTCCAATGCTTCAATGCCTTGGAAGGACTCGTCTTGGTGCCCAAATTCCAACTAGGCAGCACATATAATCAGTTAATTAATTGTCGCTTGCAAAACGACATCCTCTGAGAGCTGTGTTTCGGATTTCCAAATAGTAGGTACATCATACATGTAGTTGATTGGGGCCAGGCAGAAAAATGAGCGATACAGAATTTCGAAGCCGCATGTCTTCTTAGCTGACACTGACCTCAGCAATGTGACTGTTTTGCGAAAGTGCATGGTCGTTTCTCCTCGATCACCGCATGTTTTTTATAGGCTTTTATCCCGAATAGCTTGGCGTAATATGCACCTGTGTGTCCCTCACGTCCCTCACGTCCCTCACGTGTGATTACGTGATGGTTGTTCCTCTTTATGAAGATTCAATGTGAATCTCTCCTTTGGAATCACAGAAAATGGCCATCGTGGTCTTCTCGGTAGCTATAATGATGCCTTGAACTTTTGAGGGTGTGAGGAACCACGTTGTTAAATTGCCATTTCATGGACTCTCATTTGGACTCTCGAATCAATTTATGGTGAGCTAATGGCCAAGCACTTAGCGTGCGTGCGTGCGTTCGTGTTAAACAAATAAAGGAAATAAAAAATAAATAATGCAATGCATATTTTTTAGGAGTGGCAAGACCAGCGACTACGTTGGAACCCAGAAGACTTCGATGGTCTCAGTGAAATCAAAGTGGATCCCAATGTTCTCTGGATTCCGGATTTAATGAGCATTCAATCGTACTGTTGCGTAGATGATGAATTCACATTGCATGTACGTTATTTCCTTTGGCAGTGCTGCCATGACGCTCTTGTTCAATTCAAGCCTGCCAGTGTCGCTTCATCACGACGGTCGGATCACATGGAAACCCCGTGTCATCCTTCCGATAATCTGTTCGCTCAACCTTCATCTCTTCCCCTTTGACGAGCAAACTTGTAGGTTTGAGTTAATTTCATGGAGCCACACAGAATTACAAGTTAGACAAAGCTTGTTATTTCCTAACATATCTCACATCAGTATTTTTCTTCTTCTTCAATTTAAAGGTGACTTTGTGGTTCCAGGAGCAGGTTGAAGAATTAGAGTTGGTTCCTGGGCTGTCATTGGATGCATTTGATCGAAATCCAGCTTGGGACATTAAGGAAACCCATGGTCGGCAGTACAAAGTGCAACACGGTTGCTGCATAGATCGCTACTGGCATTTAGGTATATATATTCGCCTCCGCCGAGGAAGTCTATTCTACATAGTGAACGTGCTAACTCCAATACTGGGTATTTACACTGTAACATTGATGTCATTCTGTTTGCCATGTGAGAGCAGCGAAAAGATCGCACTGAGTCTCACCTCGATGCTTTCTTTGACCATGTTCGAGATGTTCCTCATGGAGGTGTTGCCGGAAACGTCGACAACACTTCCGCTGCTCAGCTTCATAACCATCTTTACGTTCTGTGCTTCGTTCGTCGGTGTTGTAACACAAGTGATCGCTCTGAATGTCTGCTTTCGAGGCTCGTACCTTTCTGAGATGCCCGGATACACGAAGACGATTGTGGGACAGATGTCGCGGTTATTCTGCATGCAGATGCTAGATGAGAAAGAGGCAGATGATGTGGAGGAAGATGCTGGAGCTGAGGGGGATGACGCAACATACGTAAAGAGATGCCTTACGCAGAGAACTAGGGCCAAAAAGGTGAGTTAGCACATTATATACCGGTTATGACGATGATGTTTTGTTCTACAGCAAGAAGTACTATGGATGCATCTGGCACATGTATTGGACAGACTGTTCCTGAGTGCATTCATAACATGCAGTTTGATTGGAACTCTTGTTATCGCAACCATGTACCTCACCGTTAGCACGACACGGTCGTAAATAAAATCCATTGTGATGGTCTTTTAATATTTACACGGTTTTCATATTACATTGTGTCAATTCACATCCCAACCCACTGATCAAGCGGAATTCTTTTTTTTTTCTTTTTTTTTTTCGAAACAGTTTATTCGGAATTGCATAACCCATGCTTTTAGCCTATTTACAAGCGGTTTTTGACCACCACGGAAGTTGTACAGAGCCGGAATTCTTCTTGGCATCCCATCGACAATCGAGTGAACAGTTTCCACAGGGATAGCATCTCACTTTTCCATCAGACGTTGACGCAACTCATCCTGTCTTGTTGGCTGGACTTCCCTGTTGATCAATCGCGTGGAAAGCTTCGCCCACAAGGTTTTGAAGGGATTCATATCTGGACTGCAAGCTTGCAAGGGAGACGATTCACATCTTCATCATCGAGGAATTTCTGGATTTTCTTGGCTCTGTGGCACGGAGCATTGTCATCTTGTAGCAACATTTTCTCCCAAAAGGTCTCCCAAGCAAATGGAATCATTATTTCTTCCAGAATCCTCCTGTAGCTCAATTAGCTCAGGGTGCCCTCTAGGAAAAAGATTAATTTAATTGGAGATTTTGTACGGTTATGGAAAGCTGCTCAAATTGTTGGCCCACTACCGCCGGATTGAGCTCCGGCCTGGACACACGTCTCAGAATACAATTCATGTTTGCGCCACCGTATCCGGTTCCTGTCATCTTGCACATACAACCCAAAACGGGCCCCATCGTTGAATACAACATTCTGCCAATGGGCATCCTGGATTTGGAGGTGGGTCCTGGCCCAATTGAGGCGAGCATCCCGGTGTCTGTCGGTGAGCAAGGGTTTTAAAGTACAAGCAAGCCTCCTGGCTCGCATGCCAGCCTGGATCAGTGTGGCATTCACCAGTGTCTGGGAAACCCGGATTTCCCTGGTTTTCTGCCATCGAGCTCGAAGGGTGCTCGTTGTTGTCTTGTTTTACTCGAAAATAAGGATCAGGAAGCAATCGTTTCTTCCTGAAGTGTTTTGTGGGGGACATGGTCGAGGTCTCTGTGTTGGTCTTCCAGTCTGGTGATGCCGTTCAATTAAGCTAGGATCTCGTTGACTGTTCCTTTTGTGATACCCACTTGTCCAGCAATTGTTTTTTTTTTTTCTTTGAACCCATATCTCAGCAGTGCTACAACCTCAGACCATTTAGTTGCATTAAGTTGTCGGATAATGGTTTTTAAAGATGGGATTTAAAATAGAGGGTAATCGCTCGATTCGATCCGGATATATCAAGTGAAATGTCCTACAATCTAAGCTGAATTTTATAGCCAGAAATCTTGTCATTTTGGGGTGCGTTGATATTTTTCGCTCATACGTGGCCATATATGGGGGGGGGGGGGGGGTATTACCGCCAATTTGCACGCCACTTGCTCATATTGGGTGAGCTATCGAAAGACTTTAACGGCATCAAAATCGCCCCAGAGATATGATGGAGATATATCCATTTAAACGAAAAAGTTTCTCACAAAAAAGTTATTAAATGTCAAGTCTGTACATGTACATGCATGCAATATGACATAAAAAAAAAAGAAACAAACCAAATCTATTGCTGGGTGTCAAACACTGATTATACATGCTTTGTGTGTTCTATTATTTAATTAGGTGGCAAAATAAATTTGGATTAATCTGTCGGAGTTTGAGGCTGGTGTTAGCTTGCTTAATTGCCAAACGACATAATTCGTCTACAAGCATGTGAAATGGAGCGGCTGATTTTGCCAACCTCCAGGTGAATACATTGCGCGTTTTCCGTCTGTATAAGAGAATATTCTGACGGCATTCTGTCTAGCTTTCCAGATGAACATTGCAAGCACTGGGCTACCCAGAAAGTCACGTGATCACCTTTGGCGCCAAATTGAGAGAAGCAAAAGTCGATATTTCGTCAAAATGCTGTGGACTCCATATATTTACGCGATAATTCAAAATCGTTTTTACACTATCATGCATCCGCACTTTTTAACGATATTTTCCTCGTATATATAATATACATATCAAAGCATAATAATAGAAAATAAATGAGTTTGTATCTTTTGAAGAAAATGTCATAAAGTGGTCAAACGAGGCCAGGTTGAGGGAGCACTAGCATTGACCCACTTTTATGTTCTCTCCGGTAATAAAACATGTATAAATATTAGAAAATATTGAATGGATTAAAAATAAAATTGTCAAACACATTTTCATGTTAATCCACCTGCATGTGCAAGTTTTATTGAAGTCATTCATGCAATCTAAAGTTGGTTTAACGTTCCCATGAAAACGTTTCCGTCAACCTTTCATGGTGTTTTTACGTTTCGGCAAACTTCTACATGATAAGATGATTCAGGTTTAATATCTTATTTTTGAGAAATAGTATCATTTAGTTCTTTAGTGTTATCTTGCAGTATTATGTCTCTAGCATTGTGCGTTCTATGTTAGATCCGAGATCTTTTCGAACAACCCTCGTACATGTACACAATTAGAACATTCGACCTTCGATTTAGAACACCGCAGTATAATTATGAATACCACAAAGAGAAATACAGAACTTAGGACGCAGCTTCGTTTCTTTGAAGCTATAAGATTAATTGAAGTAGAAAACAATAATAAAAGACAGGTAATTCTTGAATGATAAAAGACGTCTGCAACTAATAAACGATAATTATATTGGGGTCCATATAGCGCGGTTTTAGAGAAAAGAGCATTATTACACTTTACGCAAGATTGAAAATTCCCCACATGCTGTTAATAGACTAATGAATCACCTTGTATAGAATAAAAATTCACAGTGAGTATGTGAATGTATTAACTCACCAAAACAGGCCGACCACAGCAGTGAGATCTCCGACAGAAGTTCGTCTCGGAGATAAATTATTATCTGAGACTGTTTAGCCAGTTCTGATTTCAGGTGCGATATTTGTAGCACAGAGGTATGAGCATTGATGCAGCATCTTTGCTCATCTTCAGTAGTCAGATTAGCTGATTTCCACGTTGGTTGACCTTGTGTACTTGTAGTCCACGCAACTATGATCAGCATTATTCCCACAAAAACTTCCATGCTTACGGCTTGGATGAGAGAATACACAACCACGGTGCCGTAGCGAGGCTTTAAAGTTACTTAACCGGGAAGTGAAGTTAACCAAAATGAAAAATCGATTCAATCTGTTAAGTTTAAGGGGTCTGCCTAAAACTCTAAAATGACAGGTTTGCCCTAAAATGATATGGTTGCCCTAAAATTAGTTGTTTGCCCTAGAATGAGATTTTTTGTTTGCCCTAAAATGAGTGAGTGAGTGAGTGAGTGATTGGGGTTTTACGGCTCCACCCAACCCGTTCGGGTGATACGGGCGCCAGAACAGAAGGCCCGGGACCGGGGTTTCCCCCTACTCTTATCGATAAATCCCAAGGGTTCTTTATCCTGCATACCACCATAGACAGTAGTACACAGCGCCCCGCCTTGTTACGCAGGTGGGCAGCACTGCAGAGTCACCGAAGAATTACAATTGTAATTCACAATCATAACGCCCGTGGCCTGATCGGGTCTCGAACCCGGGACGTCGACCCCGACGGTCGTCATAGGATTGTAGTCAGCGGCTTTAACCCACTGCGCTACCCGGTGCCCCCGCCCTAAAATGAGATATTTTTTCCCCTAAAATGAAATGTTTGCCCTAAAATAGAAGATAAACGCCCACTTGCCGAAAATCACCATTCTTAGCACGCGATGGAGCGTGCACAGGCTATTTTTCTCGTGTTTGTTTGTCTGTATTCGATTCAACGAGAGTATTATGATTTCTTTGTTCATAATTTGATAAAATCTTGTCTCGTTCTTTGTCCATATAGTGATATTCAGTTTTACTTCTTCCAAACTCTTTCAAGGGAAATTCGCATCAAAATCGGCAGTATTCAACGAAGCTTGTTAGTCAGCCATGTTGATACTGATAAATGGATGTCTGATCAAGGAATGTGCATGCTGCAAAAGTGCATCGTTCGCCCACTGACAGCGTTCACTGACAAGGATCGAGGTGGAGTTGACACGGTTTTGCGAATGCCGGAGTTTATGCCAACTGTCTTTCTTTTATTGATCCCCACTTAAAACTCGTACAACAAACAGTATACTACAAGTACAAACTTAAAATATAATCAATTCAATTCGTTTAAGTAAACAAAACGAATGTCTCTTTTGATTGCTATAGTATTAGCTGTCATTGTTATCAGATTTAGATTGATCCAATACAAGAATGCACTTATATAAATGATGTATTCATGAATCAAGATGTGCATACACATAGGTCTTCCAGTCTTCAACTCTTCTATCAGCAACAAACTGTCCTTTTGGTTCAGCGACATTAGCAGGCAGGAGAGCTAGATACAGGGGAGTGTCTGCACCTATAATATAACATTGAAGAATAATCCACAAATACTAGACATGGTGCCTTGGGTGTGAGGTCAAGGTGTCATTAGGTCAAGGAGTCATGAGGTAAATGTGTCATCGCTTCAAATAGTACAGATTGATATTTTTTGTTGAAATGGGTGCTCGTGTTACTTCTCAGAATTTTGTATTCTCGCTAAGTCAGCTGTGACACAATACAGCGTACAGCATATACACACACATAGGATTCGCGCGCCTTTGACTGCAAGTACTCACCTTCATCGATGGTTTTAATACCGGTTTGTTTGGTCAAATCCGTCACAACGAAACCCGGACAGCACTTGAGATACGACACAGTACACGAAATGCGGCTTAGAATATGAAGAGGAACTCACAGCATTGATCACTACATCCGAATGACCATTGTCAGCGTCGAACGTTTTCTGTAAAATTGAGGACAGCGCAGATATTCCAATCTTACTCACCCCATAGGCACTAGATGGCCAGCCTTCTTTATCATGTGTATTGTTTTTTGCAGCCCTATAGTTATACAAATTCAATCTTAACCTGCATTTGAAGATTAAACCAGGTAAATTCCATTTTACTTATTGCACACAAAAATTCATGTCTATGTAAGGCATACCAGTGGCAGTGGCAGAACCAAAGAAATACATTTATTTTGCATCTATAGGCGTATATACTTACTGGACAAAATTAGACATTAAATCCGTGACGTCATCAAGACAAGTGCAGTCACATATCTTCTTTTGCATGGCTGCGCTGCTCTCTCTAAATACAACAGAGCCCAACGCACTGGACATATTGACCACTCTAAAAGGATGAATCTCAGATATATACACGAAATACTCAAAAAGTGACATTCATACCTGGCCCCACTGTTCAGAATTGGCATCATGGTTTTGAGCACAGCCACAGTGCCGGTGTAGTTGATGTTCAAGGTCACTCTTGCTTGGTCTTTGAAGGGTACCGTGATATCATCGCGGAAGCTGATCCCGGCATTGTTGACCAAAATGTCTAGTCCTCCATAGTTCTGGTCAAGGAAATCCTTTAGTTGATCAATGCTCTTCTGATCTTCGATGTCTAGCTGGTGAAACTTTGGATAAAGACCTTCTTTTTCGAGGGAGGACACTGCATCAATGCCTCTCTCTTCGTTTCGAGCTGAAAAATCGCTTCATTTACGTTATAATTAATCACGTTTTTGGTAAAGAGACCGGTTAGAATGACGTCACCGGCGAACTGTTTACACAGTCCTCTCACAATTGCATAACCAATGCCTTTGTTGCTTCCAGTTACCTATGAGAAACACAAACATAACTTAAAAGTAGATATATCAAGAATTGATTAATTGCTCAACTAGGTATTTCCGCAACTTTTGAAGGAGTTACCTTTCGATGTAGATAGACACGTTGTTGTTCACTGAATTGATTTTGAATTGATCACGTTGTTGTTCACTGAATTGATTTTGAATTGATCACGTTGTTGTTCACTGAATTGATTTTGAATTGATACGTTGTTGTTCACTGAATTGTTTTTGAATTGATCACGTTGTTGTTCACTGAATTGATTTTGATTTGATCACGTTGTTGTTCACTGAATTGATTTTGATTTGATCACGTTGTTGTTCACTGAATTGATTTTGAATTGATCACGTTGTTGTTCACTGAATTGAATTTGAATTGATCACGTTGTTGTTCACTGAATTGATTTTGAATTGATCACGTTGTTGTTCACTGAATTGAATTTGAATTGATCACGTTGTTGTTCACTGAATTGATTTTGAATTGATCACGTTGTTGTTCACTGAATTGATTTTGAATTGATCACTTTGTTGTTCACTGAATTGATTTTGAATTGATCACGTTGTTGTTCACTGAATTGAATTTGAATTGATCACGTTGTTGTTCACTGAATTGAATTTGAATTGATCACGTTGTTGTTCACTGAATTGCTTTTGAATTGATCACGTTGTTGTTCACTGAATTGAATTTGAATTGATCACGTTGTTGTTCACTGAATTGATTTTGAATTGATCACGTTGTTGTTCACTGAATTGAATTTGAATTGATCACGTTGTTGTTCACTGAATTGATTTTGAATTGATCACGTTGTTGTTCACTGAATTGAATTTGAATTGATCACTTTGTTGTTCACTGAATTGTTTTTGAATTGATCACGTTGTTGTTCACTGAATTGCTTTTGATTTGATCACGTTGTTGTTCACTGAATTGTTTTTGAATTAATCACGTTGTTGTTCACTGAATTGATTTTGAATTGATCACGTTGTTGTTCACTGAATTGATTTTGATTTGATCGCGTTGTTGTTCACTGAATTGTTTTTGAATTGATCACGTTGTTGTTCACTGAATTGATTTTGAATTGATCACGTTGTTGTTCACTGAATTGTTTTTGAATTGATCACGTTGTTGTTCACTGAATTGATTTTGAATTGATCACGTTGTTGTTCACTGAATTGTTTTTGAATTGATCACGTTGTTGTTCACTGAATTGATTCACATCGTTTCAAAATGGCGTCAGGGCTCTGGTCTTCAATAGTTAATAGTTACATGTAATAGTTAAAGCATTCCAACAAAAGCTCTAGTGGACATGCATATATTACGAGATGGTATTATTGAATCATTGAAATAAAGACTCCATAAATTCGCTGGATAACTTTTTTTCATGTCCTAAACTTCTTAAAACAAAGATTATATGTGTCTTTATAAGATGTATGCATCTATGTACACACATATTATTCATGCATGCGCAATTTTTCATGTAGATTAATGTATGATTGATAAAAGTATGGAATTAGTTTTAGATTAACAAACCATTCGTACCAATTGCATGCCCGAACGAGCAATATATAAGCCAATACACACTTACAAAGTATGAAATCGTAACTCACCACCGCTACTTTTCTCATTGTTCTCCTTTCTTCTTGCCTCTCTATATTTCGCTGTGTATCAATGGCAATCAATAGAAGAGGCTAAAACCCATTGACCTACATTTATTTCTGGATTTGTTGCTCATTACAGATATGCAAGCGGGCGTGCTGCGTCACGGCATATGACAAAGCACCTCGGCGTGGTTCATGGGGGCGCCATTGTCGCCATCGCTAAACTCAGCTGACATTTTTATTTTATTTTTTATACAATTTTTTTTATTTATTTTTTTTTTTTTTTGAGCTTGGAGTTTTATTACGATCATGAAAAATTGGAATCGATCACTCCTTCTGAGAGGGAGGGGGGCGGTGGAGGCCTGACTTTACATACATGAAATACAAGTTTCAGCTTATTGCGCAATCCAACGACCATGGTTTTTTGCTCTGTGTAGAAAACCTATGCGGTCAGCGTGATATGAATATGAAATGGTCATATAAGTGACATTTTCTCGAATCTCTATCAAAGCAAAATGATATCGAGAATTCAACATTTGATTAATTATTCCCTTGTGTTAATAGCATGGCAGACCTGGTTGTTAGTGCAATTGTTACATGGAGATAATAGCCCCTAATCACCTCCATCAATCTCGACGTTCATGTACTCAGATCTGGCAGCTAAGGTTTGTATAATGTCTGAAACGCTCAATTTACTGCAAAATTTGTACAATTCAAGCATGCATTTTGATCACATATCATGAGCTGGCCTATAAATTTATGAGGCTTCCAGATTGGTGCTAATATCGTTAGTCTACGTATTTCATTCTACATGCAGTGTATTTGGTTTTCAGTATTATCCCCAAGTTAATAATATTTTTGTTATTATTTTAACTGAAGCAATTATCCTGCCGTAATCCCATAATGGTTCGGCATATATGCATGTGCACTGCACGCACCTGGCACACTAAGCATTTATATTTCTACTCGGTAAATGTTACCATGGTTACACCACAACAACAAGACAAACAACCAATCAGATGGAACAAAACACACACAAAAAAGAAGGCAATAGTAGCCATGCGATTACGGATAGGTTATTTACGTGATCATCCTTTGCAGTAATGGATTGCATTCTTGCATAATGCATTTATGACACGAACGTCTGCCATTTTTAAGCCCCCCAAAAATGAAAATTGATGTTCAGAAGTTGCATCAACCTCTGCATAAAACGCATTCGGAATAATTACGACGCCAATGTATTCCAAACTTTAGGTTTCTTGGTCCATATCACAACAAGAACTGGAAATTGTTTGACGCATGAATCTGAAGATGCATTATGAGTTAATGTGTGTGTGTGTGTGTGTGTGTGTGTGTGTGTGTGTGTGTGTGTTGTTGTGTGGGGGTGTGAGTGAGTGAGTGATTGGGGTTTTACGGCTCCACCCAACCCGTTCGGGTGATACGGGCGCCAGAACAGAAGGCCCGGGACCGGGGTTTCCCCCTACTCTTATCGATAAATCCCAAGGGTTCTTTATCCTGCATACCACCATAGACAGTAGTACACAGCGCCCCGCCTTGTTACGCAGTTGGGCAGCACTGCAGAGTCACCGAAGAATTACAATTGTAATTCACAATCATAACGCCCGTGGCCTGATCGGGTCTCGAACCCGGGACGTCGACCCCCACGGTCGTCATAGGATTGTAGTGAGCGGTTTAACCCACTGCGCTACCCGGTGCCGTATGGGGGTGTGTGCGTGTGTAATGGTGTGTGTGTGTTTGAGATTGATTGGTAATAAATTTAAAATATTTAAATTTTATGTCAAAATCTTTATCATCTTCAGTTGCTTCAAAGTATTTAGGACTTTGGAGCTATGTTCAGATTCCGTCTGACCAAATCCAATAAAGAAGAGTACTCTCACTGTAAGGTATCAATTCCAATTTCATCCATTTCCATTTCTCACGCAGCCCGTATTTAATATTCAGGCATCACTTTGACTCACCCAACTTTATTATACACCATTCTTAACCCATTGATACAACAACAAAATTGCTATTCAGTGTAACAATTGGATCCATACGTTGCCCAGCCCAGATCTCCAGAAAAGTGGTCGACACGACGAAAAGCGTTCTATCGTTGATCAAGCGGCATTCTGAAGATATGGGTGCAAGAATAATTATGTCCTAGTCAAACTTTGTCAACCGTAGAACTGTAGAATATCACTGTTTATGATCCTTTTATATGGCACATTTTGAAACGAGAATCATTTTGCTCAGTCTCCTTAGATAAGAACACTTGTTAATGGAAGGGTAAGTTTTGCATTATGTAACCAAGGATTTCAGTTAACATCTTGTGGATTTATGGGAGACCAATTTGTGCATGCCTTTAGTTCACCCAGAGGGTCTGTGGTGCCATAAACTTCAACCAAGTCAACCAGGCTTATTTTTGTAAATATATACGTAGGTCTTTTATCACATTCAGTGCAATTCTCGAATGTCAAGTATTCTATTGTATGAAGAAAAAGTGGAAAGTAGAGAATTCCATACCATTCTACGCATGGCTGTAAGGATGTATCGAACAAATAAATATACGTAAAATGAACGTCCATATTATTTCAGAAATTCCTAATCAAAAATAATAAATCGGAAATATTGTGATGTAATGTTTATTGACGACAAAATGAATGGAGCAATGAGGTAACCAACAGAAATATCAGACTGATTAGGCAGAAACTTAATTAGATATCAATTGTTCACTAAATTGCACATGCAACCGTTTACGTGAAGGATCAGCCCATTTTCTCCAACCTCATGGAAATCACAAAATTTACAGTTCCCAAATAGAGTTAATTACTTGTGTTACTTTTTAGAAGAAGAAAACAATTCTCGCTGCGTTCCATAACAGGTTATAAAACAATTGAAAATAGACCGTAACTTGGTGCCGAAATGTAATGGACGTTTGTTGTCTCTGCCATGCGATGAACATGCAATATGTATGTTTATGTGCTTTCGGTGGAATGTCAGGACAGTATATATATAAACCAGTTGTCGTTAATTTTAAGCCTGAGGGATTCCCGTGCTGCAAGGTGATTGCCATGGATACGCTACGTGTGTTGATTGCTGCTTGTCTGTTTCGTCATAGTAGTCAAGGTGAGTCGTATACTAATTTCGGTTTCCCTCAATCAATTGCGTGCGTCAAACATTCGGTGATCAATCTATTTCCAATGGAAAACAGAGCCCCAGATCATGAATAGACTTCATTGGACGCAAAACATAAGGCATCACTTTCGCACTTTTCTTTTGTTTGAGAGTGTTGTTGTTGTTTTGATTGTGCATGTAGCAATAATGTTTTATTTCTTTAAATCAAAACAAAGCTGGGTTTGCTTTGAATATGACATTCCATAATGCTCGTTCAGATATCAGATAATGCTGTTTCAGTTTCCTTTGTGATAATTCAACACTCGCATTTCAATACCCTCCCTTAATAAAAAATTGACTTTTTATTTCTTTGATAAAATGGGTGCAGATTAAGTCATTCAAATTCGGCCTAACCATACCAGGTGTTGTTGTTCTTTAATGGCAGGTCTTTCTTAGTAATTTATTTAATGTTAAGTGGGTAGACTACTTTTGACCCAGTCTATATTCTATTCAGTTTAAAATGAAACTGAAAGAGGAGGAATGATCTCTGATGGTTTTCATACAACTTTACTATTTTTGAAAAAAATACAGGTAATTGGCTAAGTATACTTGTAAACTAAGCATACAATAAAAGGTTACACAAAATGGAATTTAAAATTGACTAATGAGATACATGTTGTCCCCAAGTTAATGAATATTATGAGGTCAAAGCAAGTTAGTACTGTCAAGAGATTGTGCTCACCCAAAGAAAAAGATACATGTACATACAGTGTAATCGGTGAAATTTCACTGATTTCGGAAGATAATACTGAATTATCAAATACTTTATATAGATATTTCGTAACTATGACAATTATACAGTTATATCAGGTTCATGTTAATCTTTGTCTTCAGTGGACAAGGGTGGGGCCACAGACGCCGCCCGTTTGGTCACTGATCTGCTCTCAAACTACAGCAAAGATGTTCGCCCAGTTCAGCTCTGGACTGATCCTGTTAAAGTCAAAATGGATATAACATTACATGAGATTGTTGAACTGGTAAGTCATGTTTATCCAAAAGCACAATTATGTTGAACCGTTGTGTGTTTTACAGGACAACCGCAAACAGTCCCTTACAACTAGCATTTGGATGAGATTGGTAAATGCTTAGTCATTCCATGCTGAAGCATATTTTAGCCCAGATATATAAAACAGCTAGAATAGTGTTAAAAAATGTAGAATCAATTTAATGTATATATTATATATCATTTGCTTCAGTACTGGAATGCATCTAACTTGCGTTGGAACCCAGAGGAATACGGAGGAGTGAATCAAGTGAGCATAATGGCCGACCAACTCTGGACCCCAGACATCACTTTATTTGAATCGTAAGTATCTATTTACATTTAAACTTTGAAGCATGGTTATCTCATGGAAAGTAATAATGATCTCAAAAATGCCCACATTTCTATACTTAAAAGAAAATATAGAGTGTAACAAAAACAGAACAGTGCCATGACTATGTGGGTATTTTTGGATGCAATAGAAGCGACCAAGACGCTAGCTATCAGTGATCTTCATTGCTTTCACTGCTTATTTGTTAATACCATAGATCGGAAACAAGGCTGTCCGCTGCGCGAGATCGAATTGCAATCCATGCAGGACGTTAAAGATGGAGTGCGCAGTCATGGCTGCGAAATGGTCGAATACCATGCGCAAACAGAACATAACTATTCTATTCTTCATCCATTAAATGTCCCAAAACACAGGATTGCACCCGGGGAGAGGGCGCACAGTTTTATGCTTGGGTTGTGATTTAAGCTTGTTTATTGTGCGCTTATAATTATTATCTCGGAATCCTGAAGTAACTATAAGGCTTATGTGGTCCGGGGAGGACCCAGTTTTTATTCATATCATTGGATGTCAAAATTCTCAATATGATTTGTCGTTATTTGCAGAATCAAAGAAGACACGAATGACCGCCTCAATCTCTACACCTGCATGGTTCGTCACACAGGGGAAGTTGCCTGGCTCCTGCCTCGAATCTTCAAGACAGCATGCATACTTTACCTCCATGCATTTCCTTGGGATCGACAGACATGTAACCTAACATTTGCATCATGGAGCCACGACGCGAGTAGACTAGAAATCACCAACGGAACTCCAGAAGTCGATCTGTCATTCTACGTGCCAAATGCCGAGTGGAAATTGTTGCATGCTTTGATTTTAACGCCTACTGTTCGCTTCACGTGCTGTCCTGAGGAATTTCCAAGTCTCACATACGCTTTAGGGCTGCAAAGAAAACAAGCGTACTACATGATGAACTTTGTGTTTCCGGTCGGGTGTATTTCTGCAGCGAGTATTCTGGTGTTTGTAGTGCCCGCTGAATCCGGGGAGAAAGTGTCCCTCTCGGTGACTCTGCTGCTTTCGTCAACCGTATTCTTGCTGGTTGTTGTTGATATGCTCCCGATTCAATCGGAGAGTTCGCCGCAATTGGGTGAGTATTAGATACTGCAATTAGCAAAAATAATATCAATGACGGAAATTGAATAGTTGGGATTAGAGCACAGTTTATATCAATTTTTGTTATAAACAGAGCAAGAAGAACCCCAAACAGCATGTGCTTGGGTGCTGTGGAATGTAACATGAGATGAATGTTCTTATTTCTTCACGATCTAACCTTTCCAAGTGTTTTATAGTAATAGCCACGCAGTAACAATTCAGATAAGGTGCAATCGAGTCACATTCTTTGTCATGGCAGCCTTCGTAATTCTAATTAATAATCTATCAAATGATGAATTTCTGTATGCACACTCAATAATTCCAGATGGTTTAACTGCCTGAGCAATTGGGCATTTTTATCTGTCAAAAAGAGAGATTCAGATCACTTGAACTTGACAGTATATAACCATAAGCTATTATTCACTCACATCCATCCCTTTGACACACAGGGTGGTTTTGCTGTCTCGTAATAGTTTTCCTGGCCATTTCCACGGCTGGTTCTGCCGTCATCGTCCAATGCTACTACAAAGGTCAGAGAGGTCACAAGATGCCCCTATGGCTGCATCGTGTGACTCGCCATACATTTGCACGCGTTATTTGTGCTTGGACGTACACTTGCTCCGACAACAGATGCTCTTGGAAGCCACAGGTAGTCATAAACATCCAACAATCAATTAAAAAATGAAAACATAAAAAACTATTAATGTCATATTATAGAACAAATTTACTTTCAGAGAAAGGATGAAGAAAACCATGGTGCGGTACCAAGCCAAGACGACCTCAAATCTTTTCGGCAAAGATCGGGATCATTCGGAGAAGAATCGGTTATCTACGTCACTGGATATCCTCTGAATGAACGTTCAACAAATTCAAATCTCAGTTTGAGCGTCAAACAAAGTCGAGTGATGAAGAACGAGAAGAAATGCGACACAAGCGAGAAATCCGCTGTTAGCATAAATGATTGGGAAGCGCTGAGTCACATTCTGAACCGCTTCTTCGGTTTAACGTGCGTTTGTACTGTTGTTGCCAGTTTCTTGGTTTTATTCAATGGGCGGCATAGCGACATGTAAATCATTTTGCATTATTATGTTGTGTCTTTTTACCCATTATATCCGTGCATGTGAGTCAAAGAGCACCGAATCAAAGAGCTTGTGGCTTTTCCTGGTGGTGAAATCAAAATATCATCTCATTGTTACTGTTCTGCAACGGAAATAGTTCTAATAATTAAAGGCAATTATAAAGAGAAAAGTGAAGCCGCCACAATCATTTGATCGACCCTTTATAGAAATCTTCAAATGAAACACAATAGAATTCTAAAGCCTAGCCGTTCGTTAAACCAAAGAGGAAGAATATTCTTCCTGTATGGGTAAACCAACTCCGGCAACTCAACCTCCGATTTGATGAGCGGTGTCAGTGAGTGGACGAAAGAAGTGTATTTAGGCCGCAGACAGACTCCTTCATCAGAATATAACAACAAAGTAATCAAGGCAAAAAACTTATGATTTGAAAAATTTTTCAGAGATAATCTCCGAAAGAAGATGAGGCGATCGAGTTGTGTAGTATGTGTAACATGTCACTTTTTTTTATCATTTTTCACAATCTTATCATTGCACTGAACCTGTTGCACTTACATTTTATTCTTTAGATTGTATCTTTTATCATTCGCTGCTATTTCAAAATAAAAAGAAGCGAGTCCTCTTTAAGGAGATGAGTCGTTTAGAGCAAAGGGAAATACAAACATTTCTATTAATTTTATTGGTACTGCTCTCAATAAATATCAGAGTTTGACGTCTTGTTTCACCATATCTCATATTAATTTTTTCAAACATATTTTGCCACAGCTACCCGAAACTCATCAATCAATATTAGCCTCTCTAATGGGTGTTCAACACACCCGCTCGGCATTATCTCACAGAAACTTCACTGAGCCCAAGAAAATTATTTTTAGAGAGATTATATACTAGTACTTTTAGGTAAAAAAGCTAGCGTGATATTTCTTTAATCTAATAACTCAAAAGGTGACCTACGTTTCATTTGGATTAAACTTCAAATGCAGGCCCTGCTGAGTTGAAAGGCCAGAACAGCCAGCTATGAAGGTTAATTGTTGTTTCAGCAAATGTGGGATCAATAATTACACCGAATTAACCTTTGCATACCTGTAAGTTATAAGCATAGATATATTTTCTTTTAATGGATGTTGGATGACGGACGTGCGATTAGCATGAAATATGCACAGTATGTGTTTTCGGATGAACGTCATGACGGTATATTTAAACCAGGGTAACAACGAAATGTCATTAAGGACAGGTAGGTAAGTTGGTACTCATTATTAGGCGAGATACATGTGCTGCAAGGTGGTTGAAATGGAAATGACACTTGTGTTGATTGCTGTGTGTCTTTTATGTGACAGTTTTCCAGGTAAGGTATATAAAATTATAAATTCAATCATTATACCTGTTATATTCATTTGATAATCCCAACAATAAAAAATTATAATTTTCTTATGAAAAATCCTTTCGAAAGGATATGGTAAGCCAGCAGTACGTGCCTACAATGCAACATTACTATTTGTGATAAATTGTTGCAAATCAATCTTGTTTGTCCATAATGTTAACCATGATATTACCACTCAGTGAGTCTATCAGCCAATGTACCTCGTACATTATTTTGATTGTCTAAACCGTGCATAATAAACGCATAAATGTGAACAATTAGCGTTAGTCATACATCCAATCAAATGTCTGAAATATAGCTCTGAACAACACATGGTTTCATGAAAACCACACTCTCGCAAGCAAAAAGCTTAAACAATCGTACTTTTCTCACAGCTACCAGTGTGACCAGCATGTTATACTTCGTGATTACAGAGGTCACTTTGTGTAGGCATAACTATTGCTGCGCGGTAACTAATTTAGAGATCAAAAGATGAGAATAACAGTTATAAAGTCGAGAGTTTGGGCCGGCGCAAACTTGGCTGCAGTCGCTAATTAGCTCGCTTTCTCAAATCCCACAGAACACGTTGAAAAGTTTAACGTTTAACGTCTACCTTTCAGTAATATTTAGATATTTCTTGAATTCAGGTACCCTTGGTTTACATTGTAAATATGTTTAATGCTTCAACATCGTTTAGTCAGAGCAAGACTATTTAGAATCTAACTGAAACCAGGGGATTAGCAAAAATGGGTTATCTGCTTCCTGTCATTTGCATTGGTGTCGGTAAGCATAATCTCGTGATAATTATTGAGTCGTTTGATAAATTTATTCTGTTTTGTATCATGAATTGCACGCAATGACTTCTCAAATATTATTAGTAATTTACGGATCTAGTAAACACGAATGGGCCAGTGCGCCATGCGGGCCATCAAAATGCATATCCTCAGCACATGTGCACGTACATCATAAAATGACATGATGCTTCAGGCCTTGCTAGGTTAATCAGTGTATAACAAATGATCAAACCAGCACAAAATCAGCAACACAATCCAAAAATTAGATTCTACATAACGTTCATTTTTCCTGTACATGTTTTTGTAGGAAATATTATTATTATTATTATTATTATTATTATTATTATGGGTATTATTATTATTATTATTATTATTATTATTATTATTATTA
>KB303456.1:511079-528473 GCA_000328365.1 Capitella teleta
AATCACCAACGGAACTCCAGAAGTCGATCTGTCATTCTACGTGCCAAATGCCGAGTGGCAATTGCTACAAGTTTTGATTTTGACACCATCAGTGCTTTACCCCTGCTGTGCTGAAGAGGAATTTCCCAGCATCGTTTACACGTTAGAGCTGCAAAGAAAACAAGCGTACTACATAAGCACCTTTGTGTTTCCGGTCGGGTGTATTTCTGCAGCGAGTATTCTGGTGTTTGTGGTTCCCGCTGAATCCGGGGAGAAAGTGTCCCTCTCGGTGACTCTGTTGCTTTCGTCAACCGTATTCTTGCTGGTTGTTGTTGATATGCTCCCGATTCAATCGGAGAGTTCGCCGCAATTGGGTGAGTAGGGTGTCATCCAAAGGTGTTTTCTTGCCAGATGCTCAGAAATTTATAAAGTGATGACTGGCATTCATGCACGTTTTCAACAATCCTGTGTCAGCTTATTTAAGCATCAAATATGAAACCTTCTATCACCTAGCCAGAGGATTGAAAACTCGTAGAAATATTACACAGTAAAGTAACAAAATGTTGGCCACAGTCAAATACAACTAATTTTATATCTTGAGTATCTGTAGTATATTTCTAACCAAACTCAGTATCAACCATGCAATTAAATTATTTTGGCCCGTGGTACTCACTCACGTCTATCCCTTTGATACACAGGGTGGTTTTGCTGTCTTGTAATAGTATTTATGGCAATTTCAACGGCCGGTTCTGCCGTCATCGTCCAATGCTACTACAAAGGTCAAAGAGGTCACAAGATGCCCCTATGGCTGCATCGTGTGACTCGCCACACCCTTGCACGTGTTTTCTGTGTATGGACATACACTTGCTCCGACAGCAGATGCTCTTGGAAGCCACAGGTAGTCATATTACTATAACCATTACGATATTAAATGAGGCATTTTCCTAACTGGTCAATTTACCACTAATTATGCGGTCCCTCTTCCTAATCTACAAAATTACAACACCATTCAATTTCAGAGAGAGAATGAAGAAAACAATGGCGCTATACCAAACCAGGACGACCACAAATCATCTCGGCAAAGATCGAGATCATTCGGAGAAGAATCGGTTATCTACGTCACTGGATATCCTCTGAATGAACGTTCAACAAATTCAAATCTCAGTTTGAGCGTCAAACAAAGTCGAGTGACGAAGAACGAGAAGAAATGCGACACAAGCGAGAAATCCGCTGTTAGCATAAATGATTGGGAAGCGCTGAGTCACATTCTGAACCGCTTCTTCGGTTTAGTGTGTGTGTGCACTATTGTTGCCAGCTTCCTGGTTCTATTTGATGGACGACGTGCGTCACAGCTCACGGCGGCATGAAGTTTAGCTCCTTGTGGCATTTTATTACGTTTTCTAATTTATTTTGTCTGTGTACTTTTGCATTATAAATGTCATGTATAATGTATATCTTCCTGGCCGGTTTCTCCATTACTGTAATAAACGCCAAAAGAATAATGAGATATAAGGGAAACATGGAAACACCGCGTGAACGAAATTGTTTTGAGAGTCTTTAGCATTTTACTGTGGTACCTCTATATACCTCATTTTAATTTGGTACCTCTGGAATAATATAAATCAACGAGGCTGTATTCTTAGAACTGGGTGACCGTATATAGCATTCCAGCCTTTCATTCATGTATGTGTACTTTCATATCAATACACTTTCAGAATTAGATCAACAGTGTTGCTCTGTATACTCAGAATCAACAAAGTTCTTAACGAGGCTTCGCATCATAAATATTTACAAGATTATCACAAGGAGCGAAAGTGTGTCAACAAGCACTTGACCACTTGACCACTTAAACCGCTGTAAATCAATCAGGATCAACAACTTGATCAACATATTCGACCTGCGTTTGCTTGGCATACACTTAATAGTATACCAGACGAGAATAATGAAAGGTTGGTCTAGTATACGCCCTGCGTCTGCGTTGGCCTGTGTATGTCTGAACATCAGTCTGGTCTTGTTGGTCTTGTCATTTTCATCTCCATTCTGGATTGAGAATAACCAAGAAGTCGGTGGGTTTCACTCGGGGCTCTGGAAGACATGCTCACAAAGCAAAGAATCAGAATGGGCATGTCATCCGTCGCAAAACATCATCATAACAGGCGAGTGTACAGCGTGTTATGGCAATATTTACCAAACGCCGCCCATTTAAGGTATTTTAAATCACAAGCACTTTTCTTTTTGCAGATTGGCAGAGCAATTGGATCGGCGGTGTCCAAGGGTTGATGGCATCAGCGCTGTTTTGTCTGGTCATTGCGTGGATTCTTGCCAGCTGTAATGTGTGCGTTCAGCACTTGAAAGGGGAACACGCCCTTTTTTTTTGTGCCATGTGCTCGACTTTTGCATCAGGTAGGAATACGAAGGATGAGATGCAAAGAACATACTATTTGGTCGGGATTCTAGGGCATCCATTGTTTAGGTGTGATATTAGCTTCATTAGTAATCAATAAATCATGGATTGGCCTTGTAACTTAATTATATAATTATAATCAAGTAAGTGCCATCAAATTAAATAGCTTCATCACTCCTATAATTAACACATGCTTCCTTTAAAAGAAATGCCACACTTATGAGACACCACGATTTAGTGCAAGTCGGGATAACGCTGTATATACGTATAATTTACGTATTATTATTTTTAATAATATTAAAATACACTACGTTTATTCCAGTTGGCTTCAGTCTGATTGTACATCATCTACGGTATACGTTATCGGGATGAAATGGCGCTGAAGGAAGGCAATCTCTCGTGGTGTTTCGCTTTGTCCGTCATCTCAAACGTAATAATTCTGGCTTCATTCGCTTGCCTTCTCTACGAATCTATCAGCACATCTGTCTACGCTGCTCAAATGATCGGAGATACCAACAAATTGACAAGCCGAGTAGTACCACAGTGATTTATCTAAATGTGAAGTACCACTTTCGTGTAACCAACATACCTTGATGCAGACTGCAGAGGCGTACCTGAAAATTCCTCGGTGGTGCGGCTGGCGACACTGATATAGTGTTCCTCGAGTTAAACTAGTGATATTTAAACCAACAGGAGCAGCCCCCGAATCGCATTCACAAAGGAAGAAGCCCTGTGGGAAGACGAATCAGATACTTAAATTTTACAATGGAAACGAAGGTCTATTGCTGATTGGTCCACCAGAACATCCAGGGGTACAATGCAATATTTGAATGCATCATACAATGAATAAAAATCACATGTGATGAAAAAGCATAGAATCATTGATCTCTCTCAATCATAGATAAGATAAGATAAGATAAGATAAGATCAGGTTTATTTATTCCCAGAATCAAAATGAAAGTAAAAATGAAGAATATACAACATAATGATGAATGAAATGGTGCTGATCCAGGGGTGGATATATGCCCCGATTTAAAATTACACAAATAAATAACCTATATATAACTAACGGTGTCAACTGTGCTAATGAAAGTTTTATAAAAAAATTATAAAAAAAAAGAAAATAAGAAAGGTGCAACAAATATTATGATACAATAAAGTTGTTAGAATAAGAGAGCATATATGATAATATAATTACAAAAAAAAAAAACAACAACAACAATAAATCAATGCCCTGACTAACTAACTAACCCATATATATAGTATAATCTAATATTAAAATGATGAAAAGAGTAACATTTTTATTTTTTTTTTTTTTTTATAATACAAACTACAGCAATGCATAAAATGAAACAGAGCGAAAGATAAAGAAGAGAGGAGAATAACGAGGCAAAGGGAGCTTAGTGGATTGGCGTGAGTAAAATTGAAAAGTCGGTCATGAGGTTATTTTTAAGGTGAGTTTTAAAATTGGCGAGATTAATGTTGATGTCGCTATTGATTTGATTCTAAATAAACACGCCTCGGAAACGAATTTATTTAAATGATAAATTTGAAGATAGACGAGGCACATGAAGTTAATGGCGTTGGCGGGTATTAATGGCATGTATGGAGGCATTTGTTTGAAAAAATTCATCTATTACAAGGGGGAGAAGTTTATGATTGAATTTGAACATAACGATCGAGACTGAGAAAGTATGAAGGCGTTTTAGAGGAAGGATATGTAAGAGTTTTAAATAACTGATCTGTGTGAGCATTTCGTTTTGTGAAATTCGTATATCTCACAGCTCTATTTTGTAATTGTCATCATTCATCAATAACATATTCATCAGAACGTTCCTTACTCACTGTCCAGGGTAGTTGTTTCAAAATCATGGGAACCGACAGATACGTTCATTATAAGTAGTATTGTTAGGGGTTAAATGGAAGGCTGACTCGACCATATCGCTTCTCACCTGGCTCAAATAACATGACATATCAGCCGGTAAGAAATCTGCCGATATGCACAAAGTATGTTGATCACATCTGTCGATGCAATCTTGGTTGGTGTCTGCTTTCTCCTTTTTCAAATCGTAATTGTTGATTCTTGAACCGCGCATGCTTTTCCAAGTTGAATACTTGCTTCTGCTTGGGTGAGCTGTGACAGAACCGCGGAATCATTATTCAAACCCATGGTTTTGGTCCACGAAATCACAAGGCAGGCCACAGAGTTGTGGTACCATATGATAATATCTTGACAAATATTATTTCAGAACAATCTGACTCTTACTTACCTTCATTACGGGTCAGATAAAAGCCGTCGTGTTGCTGAGTGAGTAGTTGGGGCAGGAAGACTGCGTCGTAGAGGAAACACTTGTCTGAGATCATCTTTGGTTTCCATATTGCAGATAAACAGCAAGGGTGTCGGCTGCAAGCCGAGATACACTCGATCATGGAATATGCGTTATCTGAGTGGATTGAGGTGTACTGCGACTTCAAACCAACGTTTCTTTCTATTGCAAATTCTCCCGAAAAGAAATCCTTAGATTCCATCCCTGAAGCCAAGATTATAGTCCACATGAGCTGCAAGAATGGCATCTTTGAATGTCACATTGGTAATTGTCTCTAGAAAGCAGAGATCAGTGGGTGGCACAGCGTATCTTTCTATACCTCCGCTCTCTGATCTCATAGTCTGATCCAAGTGATAAAAAATGTATACAGGATATTGAAGGCAAAATTCAGAGAATTAACGGGCAAAAAAAACAAAAAAAAACAGACCGAATAAGTCAAAATTTAGAATTCAGAAGAAGACAGGAGGCATTGTGTTGTGTTCTACATGGATGAGCACCCTTAAGGAATAATTGACATGGTCGGTGTAGTCTTTGGATAAAAATTGTCAAATTGTGATCAATCAGCCACAAAACTTTTCTTCTATCTCAAAATTACTACTATTCAATGGTTCTTTGTAGGGTGGAGATGGGGCTGGGATAATGAATGGCTGAGGTTGTTTTGCTAAGGTATTCCTCTCGGTTATGGGAGTTTTTGTTTTGGCGCCTGCTGCTTAATTACTTATAGTAAATTCATAAAATAGTTCGAATATTATCTTGTTTGATTTAAGTGTTTATTGAGAGCAAAGACGACGAACAATCATTCTCCAATCATGAAAACCAATTCATTGTATCGATCTTTCGAAGTGAGATCAGAAGCATGGGAAGGAAACCCCATTTCGATCTCATCGACCCCCTTCTCATCGATATTGGTATCTCATCGATATTGGTATCTCATCGATATTGGTATCTCATCGATATTGGCATCTCATCGATATTGGCATCTCATCGATATTGGTATCTCATCGATTTGGCATCTCATTGATTTGGTATCTCATCGATATTGGCATCTCATCGATATTGGCATCTCATCGATATTGGTATCTCATCGATTTGGCATCTCATCGATATTGGTATCTCATCGATATTGGTATCTCATGCGTATTAAGCAGATCAAAGTTTGTGCCGTTGCACTGAGGAAATATTTTCAAGGCCTCATGAAATAAAGTGTCTTCAATTTCAAGCTGCATGGAGAGTAAGTAAAAAGATGACGGTGTCGCCAAACACAGGTGCTGGATACGTAAGAAATCCGGATAAATCTCCGACCAACTTATAGTACTCGTAAAATGAGACTGCATCGCCAGGTCATAATCAGAAATCAGATCTCATATCAGATCTCATATTATGAGATCTGAGTTCTGATTGCTCACCTGAGAATGGGCAGGGCTTTCCGCATTATATTCCACCTTCGCTGATACAGCTGGCGGCTCATAATTATTCGAGGTTATTCCTATCGATTTTGGGCTCATTTTGTGCGTTATGATTTTCTCCTTCATATGGCATGAAGAAGTGCTTTATGAAAATTTCAGACAAGACTAAAACTGGCTTGGCGCATCACATATTATGTCCTCCGAACCGCCAACCAGGCAGTGCGCTTATTTTGGTGCGTAGAGAAGGTCCTACTGTTCGAGATGATGAAGACAAAGTCAAGATTCGCGGTCGGACATGCGCCTCCGCACTGTCTGAACTCTAAAGCATCTCTCATCTAATTGATTGCGTTATGATTTTTAGCCACATGTATTTATTACACGAGAACTTCGCGGATGAATAGATTGAAATTACATTAGAGTTTTTGATATTTAAAAGATTTACGGCTCGACTCGTGTTACATTTGTGCAGGACAGGAAACCTGTGAGATATCCCTTTATGCTATGGAAGACAAAGAACATTTACTTCTTATGCGCACAGTCAAAGCTTAATTCTGATATCGAGAATCCATGAGCCATGGAAATCATTATGTTAACTTAAAATATTATAACCAAAGGTTTTCTGGTAAATGAGTAGGACATTATGAGTTACTGAAGACCACTCTAATTTGTGAAATACCCTGAGATTCATATTATGACTGCGTTATGACGCACTGAATATTATTTCATGAACTTCATGGTAAAACATAGGCTTCATCACAGGTCCATTGCAGATGCGGAGGGAAATGCATTGTGGGATAATTGCTGTAGCAACAACGTTCGAACCTAGGGCTGACGGGAGTGTGACAACATGTCGCTAAATTTACCTCGAAACGTTGACAACCGATGGTTAAATCAACCATACATTCATTGATGTTGGGTAATAAGCGAATCCTTTGTTCTTTGCGATGTGCATGCATATCCCTAGTTCCGCAGTGATCGGGAAAATGACCGAAAAGTCTATAGAAGACTTCATATTATGATAAAACAAGCTTATCGAGACAGTGTTACTTGTGTATATTGTGAGCATATAATATACTACACACACAATAAAATACGCCTTTAACCCACTATTGCGACCTTGCTCTTCTGTAATAGGCCATTATGGTGTGGTACTGGTTGTTTTCGCCACACACATGGTTTGTTATTGTAACAAACTGCAACATCACAAAAACATGCTTGCACTTGTTGAACTACCTAAAAGGAACTTTTAGATTAAGAAATTTGGTTTCTGAGGCTGAACACCAGATTAAATCCCACACTCGGCATGCTTTAAGTGCAAGTGCACTGGTCACATGCATATTATACGTAGCGGATACCTAGCTATACTATGTTTTTCGGCCAACGTATTAGCTGGTATATACACCTTAACCTGATTTAATAAACCAACCAACAATTGATGCACAGCACTGTGTAACACTGCCCTAATTATTCATGGCTCATGGGAGCGTTCGATATATTATGTCATTAACACACTTGGAACACGAGGCCACACGATCAAACGGTGACGCATCAGCTGCGTATGAACTCTGAAGGTAAGGGGTCAATGCAAACGAATGCAACGCAGTAAATAAATGATCGCAAGAGCTTACAAAATGGGTGACCTGGTTATCCACAAATCCAGGTGTTATGAAATTATATTGAAATCTTAATATCTTACGTCATGCGTCAATAATGCAATATATAAGGATGGTGGCATTATTTTCGTTGTGATGTAATGACTGAAATTTCCTCTCTTTTTTTTAGTATAATTAAAATTTTCCTGTGTAGAGTTAATTGAGATGCACAGAGGAAATTTTCTATAGATTGCATTACAAATTACATTATTTAGCAATTACATATTGTTATTACATTATGCAATGATCACAAGTGAACATTTTTAGATTGCAAAAAGAAGAAGAAAAAAAAAGGCATTGTCTTGCTATTAGCATAAACACACATGCCAGGCTGCTAACTGTAACCCATTAACAGCCTTAGGGGTGTGTTACTCCTTGAGCTCATATGCATCTCATAGAAGCACCAAAAAAGTGTGGCTCTATAGATTATTGATAAACCATCGAACCTAATTACTTAAGATGTACTTTACAGTATTGATATTCATTTGCAATCTCTCACTCGTCCAAACTTAGCATGATTAGTAATTTTTGTTGAATCGAGGGTCCGTAAGTGAAATAATCTTTTTGTGCAATGGATTTGGAAAGGGGAGAGCATAGCAATGCAATGCATTCGCAAATATAACAAGGCATCATATTTTTGATTAAAGTATACAAATCGATATGGCCGAAATCAGCTGAATGGTTCATTGGTAAACATGGGTTTGCAAATTTCACAGGAATTAAGTAGGCATTCTTATTGTTCTATGAGGAAATAATATGTAGTGCTATTTATTGACACCTGAGAACAATTAAACATTGAATTCCTATCCGCCTCTGAGAAGCATCTGTATTTTCCGATATAAAAAATCCGGATTTTATGAACTTGAAGTCATCAGATTACCAAGATGTTGTTGTTGTTTTTTGTTTGTTTGTTTGGTTTTTTTTGTTTTTTTGTTTTTGTTTTTTTTTGTTTTTGTTTTTTTTTTGTTAAGACTGTAATGTCAAAAGGAACCGAATGGTCGGTTTTGTTCGACGGAAATCAAGGGGTTGGTCATACTGATCATTATTGTCTGTCCCGGTGTAGCATGACGTTCAGTCAGCTCGGTGCTTCGGATAAAGAGGGCGATCGATGCTCTTCCAAAGAGGGCGAGTGAGGAGCCAGTAGTCGTGGCTGGAGCCCCGCAGCTGGGGTGGGTGCTGTCAGGGCTTCACAGTGGGTCAACGCAGCGGGCTTTGTAGGTGCCGATGGTCCTTCCGGAATGCGCGGCTTTGTACTTCTCTCGCGCCAAGTATTCGTTCATAAACACGTTTCTGTCTCCTGGAAAAAGAAAGTTTTAGTTATTGTAAGCCATATTCCAGTAATGTGCGACAAGCATTTCCCATGCAGCAAGATTACTGGCTTCTTACTTCGTGCGATGAATGTTCTGTTGGTACGATTTAGTGTTAGAAACCGGTTGAGTTTTTTGGAATCGATTAATCGGGAGGCAAACCGATTCGATTAATCGATTATAATCAATTTTCTAGTACTATCAAAGAAAATGAGTGGCATTCAAACAAAAATGAACAAAATTACAGCTACAAACTATGCCTTTTACTGAACATGCACAATATATATGAGTCATCAAAATTAAAGAACATGTCATCCATTCCTTAATGTTCTTGACCAAAAAAAAAAAAAATAACAGAACATCGACATTGCTGCTTGTTAACCTGATTTATTTATTTTTTTTTTTTTTTTTTTTTTTTATTATTTTTTTTTTTTAGAGTAGCAATGTTACCAGCCAGACTGAAGATCCTGTCAGCTGGTACAGCTGAAGCAGGAATGGCCAGAAGGTGTCTTGCAACTGGAGCCACTTTGGCATACAAGGTTTCCTTCTCCTTCCACCAAAAAAGGGGGTCACTCTTGGCAGCGATTTGTGGTTCCCGAAAAAAATCCTGAATCTCATACTCAATGCAAGTTGAGGTGGGGGAGGTTGATGGCACAGCTGTTATTTCATCCAGCCATTCTTCTTCCTCCGCGAGACAAATCTTCTTGGGAGAAGGCTCCACCACTTCCTCTGGAGGACTGATTTGTGAGCCCAGGGCGAGCGTTGTGATGCACAGAGGAGAACAGTGTCTGTAAGGCTGACTTTTCTGGACAAAAAAAAAAAAAAAAATCACAATCGATATGACACTCGTAATCGATTATCAAAAGCATAATAAATCGATTATGATCGATTACGATTTCTACGATTTGTTTTGCTTTTCTTTATTTATTTTCTCTTTTATGGTGTGCAATTACCTTTGGGTAATATTCTCACATCATTTGTTATACCATACAAAGTAAATATATATTTATATAATAACCAACTTAACAGCGATGCATAAAGTATGAATACTAGTAGCAGTTATTAACATCGAATTTGACATGACATGCATGCATATAACCAAAGAGGAGGATTTTTGTGAGTTCACTTTGACCTGTTCGTGATCTTTGTGATTTATTCATCCTTCGTTCCACTTACACTGAGCCATAAATATGATATTTGACTCAGCAATAATTTCAAGGAAACCAAAGACCCGTAGAAAGCAATAAAAGTGAATAATTCAATCATACATTTGATCGTACCATGCAGTGAATATATTTTAGTGACAAAACCTCAAAAAAAAAAAAAATCTGAAGAAAAAAACATATTAAAAAAATGCATAAAACTAAACACGCTTGCTAATTGAGAATACTTATAGTGCCGAAAACAAACGAAGTGCTTACTTGAGAGCAATAAACAATACTCGAGGTAGTTTTTATCAGTGAGTTGCGTCATTAAAACAGATTGAAATCGTTGTTTACAAGGCCTCAGCGCCCTGACCTTGCATGGGACCTTGTGAATAAAAACCCTCTCACCTTTAAATGACCTTATTATTTTTCCGTCGTGGAAGTCATTGCTGTGATCATCAGTATCCCTGGATCCGCTGATAAACTAGCAATAATTTATCACACTGCAAGTACTTGCTCAGTACGGTGACACCAGGTCAATCAACTGAATACAAAGCAGACTGGATATTCTCGTTTCAGGTGCAAATCGGATACAAATTAAATCCATAAACTGTAAATAATAACATTGAGTTAAAGCGCATAATAATAAATACATATATTTGCGTAGTCATCGCCATCCAGAATGGCACTGCTGCTTAAGGATTATCTAGATAATATATTCTTCGATTTTATTGCATAATTATCCTTTATGAAAGCGAATAATAACTCAATCACCATGGAGCATAACTTCCTGAGGCTGATGATTTAATATTGTACTTGCATATGCCATGTTTACTCCATAATTTATGAGTGACTTTTGGTACTTAATGGCAATATTAATTAACAATGACTGAAAGGCAGAAGATTAAAAAAAGATTCTTAGGTTTTAACTATATTTATAGCACTGTGAATTTTTAGAAATGATTTGAATGCAAGAGGGTGAGATGGATACATGTTCACTCCTCTAGTTTTCTCATTCTTCTTATATTTTATTTTAAGTACAAAGTATATAATATAGTGTACAAGTGCATATAAATTAATTATGAGTACAAACACATTACAGCCATTGTAAACAACAACCGCATAAGTTAATTATTGTTGTTAATATACTGAATTGCACCTAACGCCTCAATTACTGCAGCATACGATCAGAACTACGATTGAAATAAACTTATCTTCGTGTGTTTACAAATGCGTGATAAGTAAATTGGAACATTGATGTGTTTACTGCCATGCACCAGCAAGTAATCTGTTTTCGTTTTAATCATTATTTCTGGAAACTTTCGAGATACGCAAGGCACATTGGAAAGGATCGATACGTAGATATAAATTATTGCTTCACAATTTTCCATTTTTTGGGTCAAAAGATCAAGTCAGCAGAATTTGCAAAGCCCCACTTTGTCGTGATAACTGTGCTGTACTAAGGTACAAGATGCAACACCCACAAATCAAGAGATTACCTGGCGAGTGAGATAACAGAACCATGCCATCTTAAAATAACAAAGAAAATAAGCGATAATCCAGCGATAGTATAACTTTGCTGATTACACTGATTTTCACTGATGAAATAGAGCTGATTCCAAATTACAAATACCACAGAATAATAACAATAATGATTGATAGTATCATTAACAATAAAAATGGTAAATCAAATAAATTAAAGCGGATTAGTATGTGTTTTTTGCACTATTTATTGATGACAATGGGTTCGTATACTTGTACCCGCCGTTTTCTAATGGACTCGTACTCTGGTCGTGTTGGTACGTAGCTTAATACAATGCACAATACTTTGGGGGACTTTGGGGGCATGTCCTTATACTAATGCATCGCGGCGCCTACATAAATGCTCGAGGGTTGTCTAGGTCGGTAAAGGGAGGGCGAACAACAAACACGGAATTCGTTTATGACACGGACTACCTCGGACTGACGTTGTTTTTGGCAGAATCCAGGTGATTGTGGGACGATTTTAACATTATATAGATCTGGAGTCGGATCTTGCGTAACACAGCGGCCACGCAGAAAAAAAAAAAAAAAAAAAAAAAAAAAAAAAAAAAGATGAAGTCTCAAGGAGCAGCATTCACTGGCGAAGATACAGAAGAAATAGTTCATGATTGCCACGGACAGCAGAGCTACGGTGAACATCCTGAACTTCAATCTCACTTCACAGGATCAGAATAATAAGCTCAGAATAATAAGAAGAATTTTACAAGTTGATTTTTCACAAGTTATTAGCACCGCCAATGGGGTCAGCTATAGACCTTGCACTGCTTTCATTTGTATCAAGTATTTGAAAATATTATGTATAGGAGAACATAACCATTCAATTATTAGTATACGTTTTCTGTCTTTTTGGGAGCACAGTGAAAGGATTTCCTGTTTATCACCATCTCAACGCTGGCCAATTGCATCGACGCTGGAACGTTCTATCTACCATATATCATCTATGTTTTCAATTGTTCCTAGAACGAACCTAGACTTCTATCGACGCTAATCTCATTAGTTAATTGGTTTAATTAATAAAGATTTGCTTCCGAATTATCCTCAATCTTTGAGATCACGATGCCTTTTCGAAAATTGCAATGCACTGATGAACGTTCAATTGGTCATGAGATATTAATAATTAATAATTTACTATATTAATCAGGATTAATAATTTATCAAATCGGCTTCATACAGAAGTAAGGCAATGTAGATATCTTTTATGTGGAAACAAAATAAGATATCGAGGGTCACGTGCTTTATGTTGGAGTGTCCCTATAATTAAAGAAACAAGCATTTAAATCAGATCAAAAAATAAAAAAATAAAAAAAAAAATCAAAAAAATCAAAGTTCTTATTTAAAAAATAAATAAAACAACAGCTTGTTTTGGAAACAATCATGATTTTAAATCTAATCTAATTACATACGTAAATGTAGTACAGACCTACGTCACACTCGATTTCTTTTATCATTGTTTCACCTGCTCAACATTCGGACTGAAGAATCGAAATGATTATCACAATCGATCCACGTGGATTTCGGTTCAAAGTCTCCCTTTCAACCCTATATAACGGAGACTGAGTTGATACTTACACATTAACCACGTATGGTTATTCTGAAGGTGAACAACCAGATACTAAAGGTGGGTGCTAAGTCATTAACAAGTGAAATTATTATCAGTAGTTTAATATAGTATTTTTTTTTTTTTTACTTTTTTTTTGTTAAATAGCCAGACTTCAAAAAATCTTTATATAATTTTATATTAATCTGCGACATAACGAACCTTCTGAATGGTACTATTAAATATTGGTTAAATATAATATAAATCGGTTAAGTATAAATTATAGATATCATTTTATTCGTGAAAATCATTAATAGCAATCACATCATAGAAAAATAAAAAAGCTCATAAAAAGCAACCGAAAAAATGATTGCTTTAAAATTGATAAACTTCATGGGAATGAAATTGATCCATGATTTATTCGTAACCAACTCCTCAATATTCCTCAACATTATTTTTAAAAGCATAAAATTATCATGAACCCAACTTCCGATTAAAAACAGCAAAGAAAAAGATTTAGCAACCCTATTTTAATTAAGTATATATTTATTATTGTTAAATAAATATAATAGAGTGCTATAAATCAAAATTAAACATGGGTAACATCGAACGCCGTTACAAATGCTTACATCAGACTATAACAATTGATACTTATATAAATTATACTTATATAAATTATACTTATATAAATTATACTTATATAAATTATACTTATATAAATTATACTTATATAAATTATACTTATATAAATTATACTTATATAAATTATACTTATATAAATTATACTTATATAAATTATACTTATATAAATTATACTTATATAAATTATACTTATATGAATTATACTTATATAAATTATACTTATATAAATTAGTTTGCCTTTAACAAACGACTCACGTATCGGATGATCCAATTACAGTAGGATGTTTAATGTGTCCGCAAATCAGTTCATTGCAAGTGCATTACGTTCAAAGTTTGACTACATGGGACCACTCCATTATAGAATTTATATTCGAAATTTCAACTCTCTATTTAGTTCTTAACGTGGTAAAACAGCGAGAATAAATGTTGATGAGGATGGATTAAAGACAGTGCAGTGACGATATCACAGCAACATGCACTTAAGGCTAACGTTGTCTTATCGCATCCATCCCTCAACACTCAGCTGAGGACAATGCTATCATTACATAATCACTAAATGCTTTCACCTCAGATAACGCCTGATTAATCCTTTGATGTTCATGTGATAAGACGTAAGAGATCATTCATTGCGCAATAATTGCATTTTAGGACGTTTGCCTGAATTCAGCTGCATTCCTGCCTTAAATATAAACTTGATCGGTGTTGAATCCAGGTGATTCCTCTTTGACATGTGAGGCTTTACCTGTAATCAAAAGGTCAATCAGCTGATTTGACGAAGGTACGAAGTTCCATAAAATAACAATTCGTATCATTGGTACCCATGCTCAATTTCAACAGCTGATTTCTGCAGTGGTTATTTGAACACGCGGTTACTGCATGTTGATATGCTTTGCTGAATTCATTAACATAATTAATGTGCAGAGTATAGCATTATAAGATTTTTACTTATTAAACGGCAACCATGGGACACGCACCAAAAAGCATCGTTTATGATTTGATGGGAGAAATGGAGTACAAGTTTATTTTAGTTATTCCTAAATCAGAGGAAAAATATTTGGTTGCACAATGATTTCGTGAAAGTTGAAATGAGTAATGAATATCTCAATCTATATGACTTCAGCGGGCCGCCAAAGAGATATTTTCAAATTTTACAAAATTCCGATGATCGGAATACCAAAATTTTGTCGCAAAAACAGTCACAAAATAACCCAGAAGACAGTGTCCTGTATTTAAGAGAGACATTCACTAATTTCTGAATTAAATATTGATCTGAGTTGAGTATTGAACACGCCCAACGCACTGAATTATTATTTAACCTTGAAACATCACATTGTTCTCATTAGGAAATTCATCAACATATACTCGATGAAAAAAGTATCTCATTGAAAAGTATGTTCAACTCTGGAGAAGTGCACTAAATGCACTCATCAATAGATTGGACAGGCTCATATCACACTCTAAAAGGCCCTCAATCAATGTCTGAGTAGTATTCAGAATTAGTTATGAGTTATACTCAACCCAAAATTATTGTATATATAATTATATTTATAGATTTGAAAATGAAATTTCATAGCAACTTAAAAATAAAAATATTCCCATACAAAAAAAAAGCGAAATAAAATTTACAGTTTAAAAATGCGATAGTTATAAACGATACTAGAATTTTTTTCTTAATTCTCAGATTAGATTTTGAATTGCTATGATATCACATTAGCGTCGCAATTAGAATTCAAAATTGTGTTGATGTTTTTATTAAGCACGAACTTCCGAGAAACACTGTGTTTATGCTTTTACATTGTCGACGTCATGAGTGTTATCTTTCCTCTGCAGGTCGCTCCAGCAGAACCCAAAAGATGGCACCCGTTCAAAAAGACAACAAAAACATTGTAAGTAATAACGCACTTCGAATTCTGCAATTCCGAAATTCCTGAGCATGCTCAGAGATTGTTTATATATATATATATATTTCTTAAATTTATGACTGCCTATGAGCCCTAATCCTGATTACCTAAAATCCAAACATATTCCTCCCCCCCTCCCCTCAAAAAAAAATAAAAATAAACTGAAATAATATCCACTATCTACAAGACACCAATATTATGAGACATTCATGCACCGATCCACACAAATACAAGGATTGTATGTACTTATCTAAATATTCGAGTTCCTTCGTATCACTTACATGACGATGTTCTGATTATCCTCCAGGGTTGTAAGGAAAGAATGATATAACATATATCACAGGAATTTGTGTAAGAAAACTCAGATAAGTAGAAGTGGGTCAGCCTTTGATAGCGCCATCTTCATTTCTATGAATCAGCTGATAAATCACCACATCATTTGATTTATCTTGATGCGTTTACAGTTCTTCAGTTATTATATTTATGTGCAATCTTTCCAATGGCGTTTCATTGTGGATAAAGTTATGAGGCTGTCACGCTGACCTATATAGAAGAGTGACCAAAATATATAGGTAGATTACAGAAACAATCAAGATCTTGGTACTGCAGTAGCCTATCCATAGGTCAAGAAACTTAATCTTGAAAAAAGGAAACACCCATAATTATCGTAAACTAAACTCCTTCTTCAAGTGAATAATTATAACCATGCAAATTTATTCAGAAATGCTCAAGTTAGCAACGCCCTTCGTATGACCTTGGTATATTTCGAGGTCGTAGTATGACCTTGCCTTTGGACTCTAGTGCAATCTACATGTTATCCTCATTAACATAATGTATTCATGACGTCAGTACTGTGTTGACGGTTTTTTGTTGTGAAATTGGATGCTCGAGTCGTTACAACTGGGTCATTTAATCCTTCCTCCTTTCTGCAATGCAATGGGTCCACTCGTGAAGTAATCTAAGGGAAAAATATCCGTGTCAGCTTGACACAAATAGGGCACGAGGACCGGAAGAGTTCGCTGTACTCTCTTCATCTTGTACAAAGATAAATTTTATTTATTTAAGTCAAGTTTTTCAGTCGCAAGGAAGAATAATAATTCTAGTTCCTCGGTTAACAATTTGTAACATAATATCAACTGTTATTGTGGAATTGGACCAACTTACTCGAATGGAAAGTTTTTGTTTTCCTCATAGTTGGTACTCAGAAGTTTCGCACAATGGATTTTTAAACTATGGCTCATATTTATATCACAAACCCCAAAATTGCAGTTGGCGTTTACCATTAGCACTTTTATTCTGCGCATAATGTCTTATAAACATTCACATAAACACAGTGAAGTTGAGTGCAAACAGGTTATTGAATGGTGTCCACCATCGCCTACTTGTCAGCTGTATCCTTGTCATGACCGGTGCTGCTTTCGTAAAATTTACAAATATCATGTATCGTGGACACTAAGTGCAACCGATCTACACCCCACCAACACGCAAAGGTCTTTCCAGCATCGAGGCATGCATGCAAATGAAATCGAGACTTTTCACTGAGATGCGTTAT
>KB303456.1:559649-574244 GCA_000328365.1 Capitella teleta
TGAGGATCCCCATGGGCTTGGGAGTTTGGAAGTACATCACTATTGTGGAGGAACATTAGTACAAAAGACATGGTAAAGAATGGTATCAATGATTGGAAAATAATGTTGAAACTAGATGACGTAATAGAAAATGTCATAAGGATAAATACAAAATAGAAATAGAAGTAAAATATCAAGTAGGGGTGGGGGTATTGCAGTGGCTTTTGCTCAGATGTTGCAGAGAGAGAGTTTGTTTTGGGAGGTCGGAGGTTAGAAGGCATTCGATACATATATGAGTTTTACCTAGATGGGTTGGTAGAAGTTGTCTACATTGTCACTCAGATTTGAGGCGTGTAGAAGGTTCCATTGGGTAGTTTCAGTGACATGTATGGCCATGTCTTGAGGTAGGTCTTGGATTTGTCTTCTTTTTGCGGTAGGGTCTTTCGGTGGTTGAGGATGTCCGCTTTCAGTGGCTTCAGGATTGGTGGCAGGTCTGGTGAGATTGATATCTTGAATAATCTTCTTTTGGGAAGATTTGAGATGCTTGGCGTTTGCTAGCCAAGCATTTCTGTGTGTAAGATTGTTGAATTTGATGATGGTGCCTGCATCATCCTGTTGACGCAGTCGGTTTTACAGAATTTAAATATGCAAATTAATTAAACAACATATGATTCATCTTGTAGAAACAAAACGTAATGTGAAACACAGAATAAACAAAACTTGTGTTGCGAATTTTCGACTATTTAGTCTTTTTCAAGCAATTCAAATGATTCAACAGGAAATGGTAGTTGCTGTTGCGTGACTGAGTGAGGTGTGGAGCGGAACATTTAATGAAAACAGACGAGAGATTCTAACTAGATATTTTATTCTCAAGAACAGGAAACGGAAAGCCACCATTTGACAAAAACCATACTTAAGTCTGTAGGAGAAACCAATTGAAACAGTTGCTACCCAACAACCGGATATGTGAGGTGGATTGAATTATATTTGGAAAGTTATTTGAGATCATGAGGAAATGGTTGTATGGCAACCGCCGGAAAAGCATTGTAGTGAAAGATGAAATTAAACATTAATAAATCATTATAAGAAAGGTCAATATTGAGACCAATGGGTCAAGAGTGCCCAAGGTGTGGATGAGTCTCATTTCTTCCCTTTTTCTGTGATGGTCGGAAGTACAGTCAATAAGGACACACACCGAAATATCCTCCAGAGAATGTCCAACTCTGTTAAAGTGCTATGCGACTGCGGAGTTTGCCTTGTTTTTAATAAGGTCTCGTCGGTGTTCGACGAAACGGTCGCCGAGTCGTCTCTTGGTTTCGCCGATGTATACTTTGGCACATGAAAGGCATTGAATGGCGTACACAATGTTCTTTGAAGTGCAGGTGAATGATTTTTTTATGCTGAAGTCTTTTTCGGGGCAATGTAAGAGTGTCTCTCGGTTGGTGTGTGGACAGGTGAAACCTCTTGTTCTTCCACATGGAAATGTTCCAGCAAGTTCAGGTTCATCGTGAATATTGGATTGTACATTATATGATCCTACATCTTATATGATTCATCTTATTTTACTCCCCAGATGATGTTTCCATAACAACGTGTCACCATGACAACCTACAAACGACCTCTTGAACTCCTTGAAGGAGATTCTCTCGTGAAGATATGCGCTCCCATGGTGCGCTATTCCAAGTGAGACATTTTTTCCTGCTCGTACTGTGATGCCTAATTGCCTCATTACAGACTGCCCTTTCGTACACTAGTGCGCAATTACGATTGTGACATTGCCTTCACACCCATGATTGTCTCCGAATCTTTCAACCAATCTATTAAAGCGCGTCACAGTGACTTCACTACAAATTCTGGTATGGCCATCACAAATTATTAATTTGACTACTGTAAAACAGGAAATGTTAGTGCCTATGATACTTTTGCTATGCGTATATTATTTTATTTAGTCACAATCGACTGCGGACATTAGATGCACTCGAAATGTCTCTGGGTGATCTTATACTATGACCCTTCGCTTGACCGTGAATAATTGATATGACAGATAAAGGTTTGAGCCAGCGAAAATTTGCAGTCCTCGGAAATTTCTTATGACTGATCTGAGTTTTCATTTGATGACTTTTCCAGGTGATGGTCCTCTCATTGTTCAATTTGCTGCTTCACAAGCTAAAGATTTTGCTGATGCAGCGGAAATTGTCGTTCCGTGAGTATTTTTATTTTTTTATCTGAAATCTTACAATATTATATACAATAATTGTAATTACTTTTTTTCGGAATAATTAAAAAAAAAATTAATTTTAATTTTATTTTATTTTATTTTTTTTTTTTTTTTTTTTTTTTTGCAGATATGCAGATGGAGTTGATCTGAATTGTGGATGTCCTCAAAAGTGTGTAACAATATTCATTTGAGTTATTCTGCTCTTCATCCTGTTACATTTACCAAACAATGCATTTTTAGTTCTTAACGACATGCGTCAAATGTAAAAGTACATGTATCCCAAAAAAAATGTCAAACGAGATCTAAGGGTCTGTTTCAAAAATTTGACTTGACAACTTTAACTTCAGCCAATTTTTCAAGGTTGTGTGCTACTAACTGTAAGTGGTTCCTCATTTTCACTTAAATTTGCATCACAATTCATGACGTATGTATTTAATTCAGTAAAGTTTGAACATTCAATTCAAAGTAAAATTCTTGCCGTGATATTATCGATGACAAATTTATTTATTTTTATTTTTTTTTGAAACATGTTAAAGTGGTATTCTTGCAATAATTGGTATTTGGGTTTTATTTACAATTTTTATTTTTACAATAACCTTGTCAGGTGGGCCATGCAAGAAGGCTACGGATGTGCGCTGCTCAAGAAACCAGAGCTGCTCCATGACTCTGTGCTGCAGGCGAGACAGCGCATTGACAACAATGACTTCACCATCTCCATCAAGATCCGAATCAACTCTGACCTCAAGTAAAGTGGCGCCCTCTCGTGTGAACTTTCATCAGAAATCGATTGCTCCGTAGAGAGACGGTGGAGTTATGTCGAAGGGCTGAGAAAGTGCGAGCATCGTTCATAAGCGTTCATGGAAGAACCGTTGACCAACGAACTCAGCCGGTTGATTACGAAGCCATCAAGGTCGTCAAGGACTGTGTGTCTATTCCTGTGGTTGCCAACGGTGATCTCACCACGCTGGCTGAGTGCCAAAAAGTGCGTGATATTACAGGTGTTGACGGTACGCAGTCGTGATGTTTTCTTGCTTTCTGTAGTTAATTATGATTATTATTTTTTATAGGAGTTATGTCTGCCAGAGGAATTCTCGCAAATCCCGCGATGTACGCTGGATTTGATGAGACGCCTCTTCAGTGCTTACAGGATTGGGTTAGTTCACTTTTTTTGTTATTTTATACTTTTTAATATATTTCTTAGCTCTCCCAAATCATGAATCCCAATTTCATATCATGTTTACAACCAGAAATTTATGTTCAGATGTCCTTGTACCTCGTTTAATCCGGCCGATTAACTAATAAGCTGGATTAACGTGGTCTGGCTTGGGTGACGCTTGATTCATTTATTCCACACCAGGTGGACATCTCACTTGAGACGGGCGTGTCGTTCAACCTATTTCATCACCACCTCATCTATATGCTGGAGAATTTGACATGCAGAGCTGAAAAGCGTCTTTTCAATAGTTTGAGTAGCACAGCCGCAGTGCTCGACTTCCTCAGGGAGAAATATGACCTCAGATGACAGCTGCTGGAATAAAAATATTATTTATTCTGCTTTTTCTTGATGTGTTGTTTTGGATTTTTGGCTAATTATCTGCATGGTGCTGATTGTGTAATACATGTGTCAGAAATTTGGAGAATTACATTATCACAAAAGCATCCTTTTTTAATGCAATTTAGTTGAATGTATATTTGTACATTGCATATAGGACTAGTATAATATAGCAGTTGTAATAGTCAATTGAGCTGCTAAATTAAAAGAGAAAAAAAAAAAGAAAGTGGGCTTATTTAATCTCGTAATCCTGACGCAACTAAGACTTGTGCAGTGTGATGAAATAAGCAGGGGTTCAGTGCCGGACGCAAGGTTGGCTGGTTTCGAACCTCCAGCGCCAAGCCGTTTTGAGACTAACAGGCTAACCACCTATCCTAAAGTAAATGTTTTCTTGACAAGGTAGCTCATTCCCGTGAGACGAGTTCTAAAATCGAGAGAATAAGATAATTAATTCAAGAATGTTATTTCAGAAGAGCAATCAAAGCCTACAAGGCAAGAATTTGTGTCTGCATCATGTCAAAATGTTCTCAGTTGTACATGGTGTAAAACAGTATACATGCTCAAGATGCTTTGTGTACATGTAATATCAAATAGCATATGTAGCCTGATGTAGAACAGGAAATTTTCGTGCCGCCAACATTAGATGCATGAGTGATAAAACCGTGAAAATTTTCTGCTATACAGTATTAAAATTAAATTTATGAAAGAAATAATACACATGTATAAAAATTGATAATTTATTGAAATTTTTAAATTCTTCAAATAGTGAATAAAAGAATGATGAAATTAACATTAATTCCAATGAAAATAAAACCTTGAATTGATGATTACATATTTTGAAGCCACGATCCAAATTGATGGCTTACCACCGCAAAACAATCCAAAAACATGTAATCCATGGGCATACGCAGAGGTAAGGTTGTCCATTTATCCACCTTGGGATCATACTCCTCAATAGAGCCATTTCTAGGCGTACTGGATCTTCCACCGCATAAAAGAATTTTATCTCTGAGTACAACCGTCGGGCCGAGCTTATGTTTCAAGCGAGGCCTCTGTAACAGGACCCACGAATCCGTACCTGATACATACTGCATGCAGCTTTTAGAGTGGCCTCCAACCACAAAGATCCGGTCATCGAAAGCCACAGCGCTTCCTCCACGAGATTCCTCCGGCATCGGACAGCGTGGTATCCAAGATCTGGCGGCCGAGTCGAATTCATAAACAGCACACGACGCAGCTCCACTGGCTGAAGACCCGCTGAGAACGAAAAGTTTGTTTTGAATGATGACTGAGTGGGGACGAGGGTGGGGTTGCGGGAGAGGTGGGAACTGACTCCATTCCCGGGTTTTTATATCCAAACGCTCGACTGAATCTAGATCATCCTCGGATGATCGACCCCCGATAACCATGAATTCGTGACAGTGATACAGAGAAGCGTGCGAGTGTCGCCCCACGATCATCGGGGGCAAAGATTGCCATTCACATGTGATCGTTCTGTAAGCATAACAGGCGTTACTGGTTTTACCTGCTTCGATCTGTCCCCCGGAAACAATAAACCCTTGCGGGGAAGAGCATACGCTGGTCATGTGATAGCGAGCGCATTTTGGAGTAGGCATCCTTACCGACTGCCATTTAAGATTATCAGAGAGGTCATCGCAATACCAGATAACTTTTGATAAATCACCAAATACCAGAGATTGGTGTCTTTTCATGACCCTGAGAGAATCCATCGCCATTTGAATGCCGCGCGCATTTTGCATCAGTTCTTCAGTCATAACTTCGTCCCAAATGAACTCCTGGCTAAAATGGGCCAATTTGACGTTGTGTAATATGACCATGAAGCGTTTAGTTCTTTCCTCAGAGGACCGCGCCCACCTCAGTAAGAGACGGAAACTATCCTCGTCCGAAGGGTGTGCCCTCAAAAGCGTCACAAGGTGATCCTCTCGCAGGAGATCAACGTCCTCCATTGCGACCACTTTCTTCCAATGATTCTTAGCGATGCTCAACATGAGCGAATCCAGATTATAAAAGTATGCCATTCGCATGAGAGATCCAAAGTTGGTTGACGCAACATGTTCACAGAGAAAATTTTCAGCATTTTTCTTCAGACGCTTCAGTATAAAGCGGTCGCTGACAGCCATGATTTCATGCGCATTCTCAGCGGTTATTTCAATTTTCCCTGTGTACAGATATTCCACCAACAAAAGTCCGGCCCTGGAGCTCACATCCGCAATTGGAATCTCCTTCGCAAACCTCTCTTGCATGTTACTCTTGAACATGCAAGAGAAATATTCACAAGTCGCAGACAACACGAGTCGATGGCAATTAATTCGCATCCCATCGAAGACCAGCGCAACATCCACCATCTCTCCTGCTTCTCGCATAGAACAAAACTTGGCAAAAATTCCTCGAAGGACTGAGTCTGAATGCATGATGACAAAGTGACCCCTGTGAAGAAAATTTAAAATCACTTATCAATTAAGATGATATTTGATAATCTTTTAGAAGAGAGCTTGATATTTGCTGGGAATGTCGCAATCAGCGAAGATTGTTCAATATAATTATAAAATTATTCAGCTCAAGATCCTGAAATTCTTGGAACTGAAAGAGAAAACCTAATTGAAATTTAGATCAGGACAATGTATCCTAAATATAATAAATTGAAAGAAAACTTACCTTGCATCAATCTTTCAACTCCCAATTCCAAATGACCAAAACGACCAGAATCTAGAAGAAAACAATAAATATCACTATCACACTGTTGAGTGCGTGAAATTTGAGATCGGACAGGAATTCAGAGGCGTGCTTTTCATTCACAGATGGCCAGACCACCTCACCTGGTTACATGCAAACTCCCCAAGCCGTAGCGGAGTGTGGGAACTGCTCCGCTACCCTTGGGGAGCTAACATAAACAGGAAATTTTAGTCTAGGAAGCAATGAAGGAATGGCATGGCTAGTCAGTTACTGGTTCTCCCCAAACAGCAGTGTACACACACCAGTGTGTGTGCCCGTGGCTACCCTAGCCGGCAGGCCCTTGGGAGCTATCGGTTTGTAACTTTCTATCAGGGCCTTCCGCAGGATTTTTTTCAGGCTTGTGGTGGCACATCGGAAGCTAAGCGGGACAAAGGGATAACTCGACACAAATCCCACCAAAAATGATTAACAATGGATTTATGCAACTAGTATTGTAAAACCTTGAGTATTAATGTATTCTTTGATATATTGGAATGATAAAAATGCAAGAGAGACGTGCGCACAGAATTTTAATCCTGCCTCAGCCATATCAGGTAGGTAGACAATGGAGACATGAAGGACAAATGTAGAAAATTATTATTATTATTATTTTTATTTTTATTTTTTTTAGTATTAAAATAAAATGCACAAGAGAATAGAGTGACCAGCATTGCAAGGTCTAGAAAAACAAAATCATTAGAGGTTTGGAAGATCAATGAATTAAGTAAGTATTGCACTTATATACACTAGGAAAAAAAAGGAAACTACATATAACACAACATGACCAGTGAGTGACCAGCATAGCCAGGTCCCGGGAAATAAATTCAAATAATAAAATAAAATAAATCAGCAGATGTCTGGCACAGTTTGAGAGATCAGTGAATGAGGTAAGTATTGCTCTTGCAATACACACACAAGGGGGGGAGGGGGAAACAAGACAAGAGGAAAAAAAATAGCACATGACCATATGCAAGTAATTAACTATAAGAGACAGTTGGCGGTGTCGAGCCAATAACTATCGTTATTTCAAGTGACTCACCCGCCCCCGTTTCTAAAAAAATCAGGTAGTTGTTTGTCAAGAAGTTGCCGTCTTCGCGGGGATTTTAGCGTGTCGTTTTGTGCCCAACATCATCGATGATCATTGAAAAACGAACTCCGCAAAAAATGCTCTAAAGGGAAACCATTCGCATAAACACTCAGCTAAGTTCAGACACAAGCGGCGAACGTAAAATATGCCATTGACACGGTCTGCAGTGTTCTGATTGGCTGCAAGTAAATGGAGCGATGGCCTACATGCGCAGACTACTCTGAGAAGCAGCTTTGCGCAGTCACTGTCTGTTAACATCGGGAATACTCGGCGAATTTTTGCGAGCTTCGAGCAGGCACAAAGAATTTCCTGCCGCTTTCCTTGACGATCGTACGCTTGCGGTGGCATTTCACGCTTGCGCTTCACGGTGTCAGGCAATTCACGCTTGCGGCCCCGCTATGCTAAAACGGCCTGCGGAAGGCCCTGAACTTTCTATACTCACCAGAACCTAGCTAGTCAAGGGTAGCGGTTGTGTGTGCACTACGCTACGGCTTGGGGAGCTAACCAAAACCCATAAGGCAGACCAGTTGACATTCTCACCCGTCAGCCATAACCTGTTTGTCAGTTCTAGACTCCAGATGTGTATGCAAAACACAAACCAGGCCCAGACAACTTAGGCCCAGTCGAGCACAGTGCTCGTAGGGCCCACAGAAACGAAGCAACGACTCGCCCCAAATATCGCCCATTTCGCTGGCTTTCCTTTAAAAAGAGATTCCAACCGAGAGAAATACTGCTGAAACACAGAGATAATACATAATTGGGATCATAGAAATCAAATGACTAACTTTGGAATACAAATCCTAATATTTAGCATTGACACTTCCTAAAAATGATAAAATGTGAAGTTTCGATTTAATAGAAAGTTATGCTTATGGTCGAAAATTCCAAAGCGCGGTGCGATACGGTTTGAACATGTCCCGCGTTTAGCCCTTGGCAAGGTGGCACCGCAGAGAAAGAATAACGAAAGTGAACGTATCGCGTTAACGCCACTCTCTTGATGATCACTAGCTGCAGGGAAATTAGGGACGGTCTCAGCGTGCTCCAGTCCCAATTTACTATGCGTTTCTCCTATTTAGTCCTATACTGGTATATAGATGTTGTCAATATTATTTTATCCTAAAGGGAGGGAGAACTGGTTAAAAATGGACTTTGAGTCGTTATTTGATGCACCAAAAATGATTCCTATGCCTGGCCCGCACAAGGAATATCATCGCTAACGATTTCGCGGGAGATATATTGCTAACTAGGCGTGACGTCAGAGGCTGTCATGAAACACCGAGTTCCCCATCTTTTACAATGGGCCTCGTCATATCAGCGTGTTCTGTGACTAAACCCCTGGATATTTTTTTATTTTATTTTCGGAAATAGATAGAATAATCATTTTGCCACCAGTCAGGCGCAAAAAAATAAAAAAAAATTAAAAAAAATTCGCTATTTTTCTTATTTTAACAAGCGATTTTCTAGGACACCTACATGTTTCTCATCCTGACGTTTGCCTCCTATACTTCGCAATGGAAGCCATTCTCCCATAGGCCCATAGGTTCCCCATCCCCCTAAAGGGATGGGGAACTCAATTTTAAGTGATGTTCTATTGACTCATAGCACCAATTGATAGCATCCCGTGCCAAGAACACCATGCTTGGATGCAAGCGTAAGGAAATAATGCATTCCGAATATCGGGGTTAGCATTGGGCCTATGGGAGAATGGCTTCCATTGCGAAGTATAGGAGGCAAACGTCAGCTGAGGGCTTGCCGTGATTGGTTCTGTTGCCCTCAATGGTATGTGTATTTCTGAGAAGAAAATAAAAACATATCCAGGGGTTTAGTCGCAGGACACGCTGATATAACGAGGCCCATTGTAAAAGATGGGGAACTCGGTGTTTCATGACAGCCTCTGACGTCACGCCTAGTTAGCAATATATCTCCCGCGAAATCGTTAGCGATGATATTCCTTGTGCGGGCCAGGCATAGGAATCATTTTTGGTGCATCAAATAACGACTCAAAGTCCATTTTTACCCAGTTCTCCCTCCCTTCTGGATGTCACAGAGAGCCACCCATGACTGAGGTCGGTCCTCTAATCGACCAGTCTTGGCAACACACTGCCTCAATCGTCGTATTGTCTTTATTGTACATTTCATTAGACCTGTTATGCGTGCTGTACCAATTCCATCAAGCTGGCTCAGTGCACGTCCTCTTTGCAAGACACATGTACTGAGTCGTGAAATTTCAAATTTAATTAAAATTGCAGGTGGTGATTTATTATTATCGATGTTTCACCATGTTTTATCGCTTATAACTTACAAGGAAGTTGTAAGAAATTGACATGTTTTGCCCAAAAATCGATTTTCAATTTGTCAATTTATAAGTACAGTATTTGGAACCGCGATTGCTCTCAGGATGTGTGTCAGTGCACACAGTTGAAGTTTACTTTCCCGTTAAAAGAATGAACTGCATCGAGTTGTGTCAAATCTGACTAAAATCAAATCATCTTGATGTCATAATTGGTTGGCGATCAGGGTTCGGTTTACCATAGCTCTTAAAATGAGGTGTTGCCATCTCTCTTCCCTGCGTACATGCAATACATGTATAAAGATAAAAATAAAAGATAAAGATAAAAGATAAAGATAACTTTATTGGACCCGAAGGGATGGTTTTGGCAAATGGCAATGATGAGGTGATGGATGATTAACTTGAGTTTATGAGTCAAATTCGAAGTTGAAGTCGCCTTCGAATTCCACCACGCCTTCCTCTTCTCCTTCTGATACAGCACTTGTTCACACTGCACTGATAGAAGATAGGCGGCGAACTCCTGGTTGGATGTATGAAGTCCAGGTTGCACATAGCGGTTGAACTTGTCCTAATGTTCAAGATTTCTTCTCGTGAATAGTGGATCATGTTAATGATGATTGATGATGACAATGAGACAATGGTAGAATATAGCCACAGCCTTGTCGCCGACGAGCAGCGCCAAACACACAAAGTTGCACACGACGGACACGTACGATTTTGAGATCATCGGATTTGTCGTGAAGAGACGCTTTATTCCGTGGTCGATCGTAACCGCGAATATAGCGAACATTTCCTGCTTTACAGTATTAATTACTTGCTCTTTGGAGACATCACAATCGTAAGAAATTTGCCAAATATACCTTAAAATAAATGAGATTTTGTGGATTCTCAAACATAGATCCCCAACCAAATAGGCTAAGATACATGATTGTGCCCAATGCCTTGTACAAAATACAAATTCAAATCCAACAATCTTTGTATTCTGCTATTTGTGTTTTTCAATTTAAACATCAAATTGTCTACCATTATTCACACATTGTTTAAAACTTTAAGGCAACAGAGACTTCATTTGGAGGAGATTCAATTGATGGTTGCCATTTTTTTTTTTAAATACATCAGTTTAGATCGGCGCATGAGCGAGAAATGTTGCATTGAACATACAATATATAATATAATTGAAATAACATGGGTTCTTCTTTCACGATAGCCTCCCAGGCTGTTACTCCATAACTAGCTGGTCTGCAGTTTTTAATGCCTATAGGCATGCAATAGTTGCATTTGGGACTAATAATATAATTTTCAACCATGCCTTTGTTGCTACATGTAATTCAATGTTTATGTATTCGACCCCAGAACTTCTAGACGTACAAATAAATGGATGAAGCAAGAACATCATACAGCAAGTTCCAAAAAAGCAGAGAACAAACACCATAATCAGGACATTGAGATAAAATTTATTCATTCAAGCCCTGGGCCTCTCCTTCTTCTCCTTGTACAAAGCCAGCAGAGACACGTTGGCGACCTTCACCACCTTGAAACGCACACCAGGGATATCTCCAACGGCGTGACCCTTGCGACCGAATCCAGCTACCAAAACCTCGTCATTCTCCTAAAACCAGAAAAATAGAAAAAGAAAAAATGATACAGGTGCTTGTAAGTAACCGCTTATTCATATGCAGATATAACAAGCGCCACTTGAGGGGAAGTCTGCTTAATTTCAAACTGAACATTCAGAACAAGAGTAATCACCTCAATGTAGTTCAAGCAACCATCACGGGGTACGAAGGCTGTGATCTTCTTTCCGTTCTTGATCAGTTGGACCCTGACGCACTTACGGATGGCAGAGTTGGGCTGTTTGGCCTCAACACCACTGTTGAGAAAAACAAATAGCACGATAAAAAAGTGAAACTAAACTTATAATATTGTGGGGTACCTTTCCAAACTCACAGAGACTGTTATTACTCTGCAAGTTTGAACAAGAGGTGGCCCCATGAGGTTAATTTTGCACACGGAACTATGGCCGACACCAACGGGGTATGGTGTAAACGAAGACTTGTGTGCGTGGAAGCAAATCTGAACGCAAGAGTCAAAATTACGCTTACACTTTCTCGAGCACGATTCCCTTGGCGTGAGAAGCACCTCCGAAGGGGTTGGACTTCCAGCGGGTTCCCAAGTGAGACTTCTTGTAATCCTTATCGTGCCAGCGTTGTTCGCGGCGGTGGTTTTTCTGTTTGCGAGCTGTCCTCAAACCACGTGGCTTACCTAAGGAGAAAAACACAATTAGCTGAAGAAGGAAAGGGTGAGCATTGAGAAATATAGCGGATTTCAACGGAAATTCAGCCTCACAGACAAAAAATTCAAAAGCACAGCTCTGTTGAATTATTAGCACATACGACCTTAACACGTTGCTGACCTTCAGGCCAGCAGACCCTACTCCATGATGGGAAGGATGGCTTGGAGGAAGCCGAAAGGGAGGGGGGCCGAGCTCCAAGATTAATTACAGATATGCATCTGTATTTGGTTGACGACAATCACATAGCGGATGATAGCCAATAACGGCATGGAGAGGGAGAAAATTGGTCCAAATTGGCTTTCGCCTGTACACTGCGTAATCAAATTATAGTTCTACTCTTTTCCAATCAGTTTCCCTTGAAAACGGCGTGCGATGGCCGATGCCAAGGAAATCAACTTTCGGTCAACGAGTGTGCAAGTGAATAATATTTTGAAGAACAGCGGATGGCTCAGAACTATTACACAGATGTTAGAGAAGGGGTATATCATAAATTTGGAAGGTTGTAAACGGTTTAAGACAGGAAAACTATCATTTTTGAAACACACGTGCGAGAGCGTTACTTACCCATGATGGCGATGGAAACCGGAAAAGGAAGATGTTGGAGAGATTTCAACGAGACAGCGCCGAGAGTGTAGCTCCGCGGTCAATATTTGCATATGCATGAGACTCTTTAACTGAAATTCACCAGCAACACAAATACAAGAAATGCTGACATCAATTTATTTTGATCGTTTTGTAATTTAATAAATATACTTAATTAATACTTCTGTTTATTAATCCATTGGCTAATTACACACACCGATTCTGCAACTATGCATATTTGAGATGTATGAATATTCATGAGTCTTGCTGGATATCATGAGAAACTTATCCTGAATCAAACGAACTTTCGAATTCATATATAATTATCAGTGTACTTAAAATTTACTCTTGCGACTCCAATGAAATCTTTTTTTTTTTTTGATGATGTAATACCTAAAATTGAGATGTTTTGATTTAAAATGAATATTCATATATATCTATGAATATTCATTTATTCTGAATCATGTGACTTGATGTGGGAAAAATGGCGACGATGGGTTGTTTGACACTTCTCGCACTGTTCGCGACAATTTCTGTTATTTCTGCCTCTGAAAAGGCTCCAGTGCTACTCTGGTCGAACAACAAGTATGTGGATATATTCAATTTTGACTACCGTATAATATATTAGTTGATATAACGAAAGAGCCGCCACCCCGCTCAATCAGTCACTCAGTCCCTTGAGACTGAATCACTGTCACAGTCACTGTCACTGTGACTGTGATAATCGCTGATTCAGTGATACTCATACTGATTGAATGGATCATTAAATCAATTCACTGACTGACTGCATGACTGATACACTGTAGCTGTTCAATGATAACTCAGTAACTGAACCAGTCTGTCTCTCACTCTGTCTCAGTCATTGAAATTGGATGAATCTCATGATGATCAGAAAGTGCTGATCCAGTGCAGTCTGTACTCCGTAGCCTACTGAATAACTGTCTTGAGCCGGCACTGCTGTGTACTGTATGTCACTGTGACATTTTTGAGCAGACAAATACTCCGATCGATTAAAACGATAAACGCTAGCATCAGAATTGGTTATCATATTGATTGGATATACCGGTTTAATCAGGCCTGGAGAGGAATGACGATCGATCGCTCTCGATCGCCATCGCTCGCCTAAAATTGCTTTCGTTTACCGCTCGCCTCACCTAGTAAAAATTGATCGCGCGCGCGGAAAAGACGACGGAGGCAGACTTATGATGACAACGATTTGACCCATTAAAGCGCCGCACCATTGGCCAAGCATTGGCGCGCATTTTTTAATAGGTCATGTCGTCTCCAGCATGACCCAGTAAAATGCCGTATGATTGGCTGAGCATCAGCATGCTCTTCTAATAGGGTCAGGGCATAGCATGTTTACGGTTTCACTTTCGAGAATTTGCCATTAAAGGGAGGGAGAACTGGTTAAAAATTGACTTTGAGTCGTTATTTGATGCACCATAAATGATTCCTATGCCTGGCCCACACAAGGAATATCATCGCTAACGATTTTGCGGGCGATATATTGCTAACTAGGCGTGACGTCAGCAGCTGTGATGAAACACCGAGTTCCCCATCTGTTACAATGGGCCTCGTCATATCAGCGTGTCCTGCGACTAAACCCTTAGATATTTTTTTATTTTCTTTTCGGAAATAGATAGAATAATCATTTTGCCACCAGTCAGGCGCGAAAAAAAAAGATTTTTCGCTATTTTTCTTATTTTAACAAGCGATTTTCTAGGACACCTACCATGTTTCTCATCCTGAAACAGTAAAAAGGTCAGCCAGAGTGCACCACGCATGCGCTTTCGTTTCGTAAACAACAAAGATGTCCTTTTATGGCGGAGATGCTCTGCTCTGATTGGCTGAAATCGAT
>KB303456.1:574294-584493 GCA_000328365.1 Capitella teleta
CCCATAGGCGCAATGCTAACCCCGATATTCGGAATGCATTATTTCCTTACGCTTGCATCCAGGCATGGTGTTTTTGGCACGGAATGCTATCAATTGGTGCTATGAGTCAATAGAACATCACTTAAAATTTAGTTCCCCATCCCTTTAATCACTGAGCCGACTGATAACAACGTTACTGAAAATGGGCGGTAATTCCGTTCAGAAAAAGACATTTCACGGTTGGGGAGTAGATCAAATTATTGGTCATAAACTCGGAGGACCCAGCAATGATTTAGCCTAAGGCTGATTCTTGCCTGTCTGACAGTGGCTCTGACAGTGACTCTGACAGCAGCTGGTCAGGAGATAATCATGAGGATGATGATGATCATAATTAATGCATGGTTCCAATCTTTTTGAGTACTTAGTCCACTTAGACTCCTGTTTCCACATATAATTTGTGTCTCTATTCTTGGTAATATGTCAATTTGTGGTATACTTCTGTGGGATTAGTTCAAGTCAGTCTTAGATTTCAGGAAAGGGGAAGGAACACAAAAGTTGGAAAGTAGTTGAGAAAATGGTAAAACATCTCAGCATATACGGCTATGAATGCTTAATAATCAATAGTAGAGGTAAATGGGCACCTACCCCCTCCCCTCCCAACCCGCCATGAAATCACTCTCCTAACCTGTCTGAGGAGATTAAGTCATCACTCCCCAGGGATTTTTTAATGTCCCGGCCTGTTTAATTGATGTATCGTTTACCGTTCTCTTAATCAATCTTGAGACCCTGTGGGTGAACTAATTCAATGACTGACCCACAGAAAGTGTCAGCAATTCAATATTATTCTCAATTTCTTTTGCAGGGAGCAAGCCCTTCCTTCTTCGCTTATTGGCCACACAACCGAAAACCTCGGAGATGGTTTTATGGATGCTGATCAAAACTTGATTGTGTTTCTCCAAGATAAGGTTTGTACAAACTCTGAGAAATACTTTAAAGCTCACTCTCTATGTCAACAGCTCAGTTTGGACGATATTACGAAGCACGCAGATGTTTTCAACGAGGCTTCCGACGGTGCAACCTTCCACCATCTCAAGGTTTGTTGAACTTATTTTTTTAGCTTTAGGAAAAATTTGAATTTTTCAACTTGATGATGAAGTGCTTAGCGTGAAATGATTTCAATTTCATCCGATAGGGTTTGATGGAGCAGCACCACTCAGCTTATCTGCCCAGTGTGTCCTCTCCCGTCTCCCTGGTGCAGAATTTGCGGGAGAAATTTGACGGTGCCGTCCACGATGTCAGCGGGGAATCCCTGGCTGACGTTGCTTTTGATGACGCCAAGAAGAACCTTGTTATGGTCACGTTGCCGTCGACCGCCGTCGCTAAGGAAACGGCTCTCTCTAAAATTGATGGAATTTTTGAGCGGATGACGCGGGAGATGTCTGCGCTGAAGAAGCCGTTCACTGCTGTGTACACTGGCCGGGGCTCCTCCCAGGTTTGTAGAAAATGTATAAAAAAATTAATGAGTATCAATTTTATTTTTGCAAAAAAAAAAATTTATATAAAATTGTATGCATATAATTGTGAAGGACGAAAATCCAAATTGCATAATTTTTTCGTAACGTGTTCCTTTGTTAGATACGGCATTTCTTCCTTTTCAGGCTCCAGCAGAATCCTTCTACCAGGGGCGCCACCTACTGGCGACTGCAGACCCAGGGGCCAACTACACTTTCATCAACCTCACAGGATGCATCTATTTCTACATGACGCAAGTTGATTTCTATTATTTCACTGAACATTGGGAGCTGCCTCAGAATCCGGATGTTGACCCTAGTTCCGATTGCACTAACGGAACCATTAGGTGAGTTACAGCCGCTGTGAGGATGATTTTTCTATTTTTTTATCGTTCAATTCTTTCACAGTTTGATTCTGAATTATCCTGCGATGACTGGACTTACTGATTTACAGTTCATGTGAGTAGATGGATTGATTAGATAGAATTGCAAAACTACAAATCTCATGTTACAATGGATTATCCTCCTTAAGAATACAATTTTCAGATATTCCTATTTATTGCTGGAAAGCCTTTATTTTTTATAACCCAAACATATTCGGCACCATATAACACACGTTGGTGTTGGTGTGCCGTAAAACACCAATTTCCTTTCCTTTCATGTTACAATGGTTGTTGTTAATGGTTTTCCACACACAAGACGCCAGGCTACAATGTCAGGCTTTCAAGTTTGCCGACAGCCCTGCATAACAAGCGCCCGCCACTAATAGCAATTAAGACGTTGCGCTAATTGAAGAGGAAGAAATCAGCATTGCTGATATAGAAAGGCAATTTTTAGGCATAAAACATAGTCTTGTCACAGGGGGGGCCCTGTCAGTGTTGGATATCAAGGCTTCTTTTAAAACGCAGTGCTTAACAGGCCGATAGATTGTCACCTGCTAAATGCTGTTGTAAAGCTTGGCTGTCATAGCAATTGGTGTTATAATGAGGTTTGACTGTAGATGGATAGAATTCATCAAAGGACTGGTCCCTTGGGGCCTGTAAACCAGAGCTGGAAGAAAATGTAAAATGGAATATTCTATATATCAGTCCTTGTCGTTTGAAAATAGCACGGGAGCAGTTTATTGCTCCCGTAAACTTGTGTAGGGATGCTATGGAGAGTGATTTTGAAGACCGGCTAAAATAAAAATTGTTCCTGAGGCACAGCAGCTAGTTATTGAGAGATAATGGTGTTGATCACTCTTGCCTAACATATCTGTGAGTTTTAAGTCTACTACTTGAGAAATAATAAAGAAAATTGATGGTTAGATAGCACCACTGCACAGGGCATACGAAACCGAGAAGAATGCACGCATCGTGTGAATTACTTATCTTGATTTGATCTTGCTTGTACTAAAGGGTATGGCCTTTATTCAATGATTCATCTATTTTATTTTTATCAACACACTGACTTGTTGAATTTCATGCTTCTATTACTTGTACATTTCTGCGCTCAAGCAAAAGACAAACGGCTTCCAAACAACGTGGCAGTCAATAATACAGTGAATATGAACTGAATATGATGATGGAGTACAGCAATTAATTCAATACTTCCAATTACATGTACATGCAACAGGCTGAACAGCTAATTTCACGAATTAATATATATATTGAGTTCATATCTTAACCACCATGTCGGTATCATTATCTCGCCGAATCTCGGGAATGATTGCGACCATCCTTGCAGATATTTCTGGCTCCTCTTCCCATTTCTTAAATGTCTTTAGCTGCAGTTTCCCTCTTTCTCTTATTCGTGTGTAACACATTGGAAGTAACTTAACTATATACTATAAGAAAGGATTTACGGCCGGTGATCCGAGAAATTGTCGACTTGGAAAAATTGGAATGAATTTATGAATTATCAGAACACGCTAATATATACCGTAAGCGATGAGCTCAATCAGATAACGGCGAGTTTGTTTATACATTCGCTAATTGTTTGCTCGCCTTCAAGCTAAGTCTAAACACTTTCTCCCCCCTTCTCGGGAGTCGATGCGCTTTGGCACATTCCGCCTTCTCTCTCCCCGCGAGCGATTTTCATTACTTGCTAAAGCCATCGCGAGCGGTCAATCGCTCGCAGGACTTGGATTTTGCGCGAGCAGTAGCGTGTGCGAGCGTCAAACGGCGAGGATTGATATATATGTTACACAGGATTTATGATTTTTTTTTTTTTTCAGCTTTGAGTTCTCCAGCACGCCTTCTCGCATGTGGACCCTGGATTACTTCAACCTGACGTACACCGTGTCTGGCAACTCAACCGGATCGGGCAACAACGTGCCCATGTCCACCGCTCTCATCCCAGACACTCCGGAAAAGTTCTCGTACCATTGCTACCAGGGGCCAATGATCAACGAAACGGGGAAAAACGTCACGAACCAAGCAGCTGTCGTCTTCACTTCCCTCCAGGTATGCCTCCGATTTCCTAACCTCAATCATTATGATGGGAACTTATCCGAGTGTGTTTGTAATCAATACCGGATTAAAATGATTGTCCGTTTTAATGAATCATTTCTATTTCTTTCACAGGTTCAGGCGTTCAACCTGAGCGAATCGTTTGGTTACTATAACGACTGCGTTGGTTTCTTCACTATTCCGATCTGGACGGGGATAATCACCACTCTGCTGCTTGTCTCCATTCTGACGTTTGGCGTTCTCATGCTCCTCAGCATACAAACCATGGATCGGTTTGATGACCCCAAGGGCAAGGCCATCACTGTGAATGTTGTGGAATAGAAAGTATCGTTAGGCGATTTTTGTGCTATTCTAAGTCATTGTTATGTTAAATGATTGTGCTGTGCAATTGTTTTTTTTAAATCTCAAAATTCTGGTGTCTCAATGATTTCATTTTTCTTGGCACCTCATTGGTCGATTCAAATTTCTCTGACTTCTCATTCGTCGATTCAAATTTCTCTGACTTCCCATTGGTGGAATCAAATTTATCTGACTTCTCATTCCTGAATTAAAGCTGTGAATATTTTTTTAGTACTTGAGAGTAATCAGAATATTGATGGTATGCTTTGTGTCTACTAGTTAATAGATTAATAATTAGTAATTTAGGATGGTGCAGCATTGCAGTCTACCCTCCCTGCTAATTAATATGCGCAAATATACTCCCCTGCACTGTGAAAAATTAAGTGCATTTTTCTGAGACGTTAATGTTATTGTCCACAATATTGGTGAAGTGTATTTGTAAATATCTCCATATTCGAGAGCATTCCATATTATATTTATGTTGATGACCCAGAAGAGATCCCATTTATGTACATAAATTGTACAAATAAATTTGCTGTTGTACATAGCCAATTGTAAGTCGCATGCTTTTTTGACCTCTCCATGTAGCGAACAAATCCTTCACGACGTGAAGAAGAAAATAAAGAATATGATCACACTTCACTCTTGCTTTGATTTCATTTTTATATTTCTCTCATGTTCCCTCCCACTCCTACCTACAGGTACAGGAGTACAGGTACTCCACCCTGCTCTTTGAAGCACCCGAAAAGTAGAAAAAGAAAATTCGCTTTAGGGAAAGTGAGTAAAACTTTTGAACAAAATAAGAATCACGTTTCATTCGAATCAGCTCTTTGTGCGAATATATACAGGACATCTACCATGTAAATAAAGGTAACATGTCACTACAGAACAAAATAATAATACATGTAATTCGAAAGACAAAAAAGACAACAAAAAAGACACATGCATGTAGACTCTTTTATTTCTCTTTTAATCCTCACACAACTTCAATCAATGGTATCTATACATGAATATATACATATCTAGTGGGGGTGTTTTCTTAATGTTTTTAGAACATTGCTTCGTAGAAAAATACTGCAATGGTTAGATTCATACTTCCGAATCAGTATGTTGAGTTTTCTTTTTAGTGGCCCCTTGTTTTTCAAACCATCGCTTTACTGATTCTTCATTCTGCGTGGAAATAAAAGCACATTTTGGATTCGGGGTGAAGAGAGAATGCTGATCGGTCGAGCAGCTTGCTGATAAGGGGCGTGTTTTACATTCAACTTCGACTTGGAACATGACGTCAGAACGGGAAAATCACCCAGACTCTGGTCCCACGCAAATCACACGAGACTTGGTTATGTTTATCTTGACAAATATCCTGTAGCATGCACTGCGCGAAAGGACGAGCGAAATCTCATCCCAACTCTCATAGCGCTCATCCGTGATCGATAGTTGGTCATAACCATTATCCGGTTCTGATGTCATGTTCCAAGTTAGAGTCGAATGAAAAACACGTCCGTAATTATTGATAGCGCTGTATGATAAATATGACCGCCACTCTTTCACCAGTTTAATGGTATATTCTCAAGTCAACTAACCTTGGACGGTGCAAGCCGTTCACTATCCGGTTCTTTGTCCCACATGTGAACTCGTTTGTGACTGCTTCCGACCAGCATATTATCTGCGAAATCCTGCTCATCTTCGAGTTCTGGGTCCCGTTTGTGGAATTTTGTATCAACGAGGATGCGACTCGTGTGAAGATCAAGCACAATGAATATCCCAGCAAGGTAGTTGAGTGGGATGACAGAAACCATAATATAAAAGGAGTAGGCTAGTTTAGAATCCACACCGTGCATCTCGAATTTGAATTCGATCGGCCATCGGGTGCCGAAGATGCAGACGGCCATCAGGATAAGAGTGCCTGTAATTGTAAATCAATCTGGAGATAAATCGATTGATCGATCGACAAACAAAGCAACCGATAAATGATGAGTAGGTTATTAAACAGTCAATCGTGAGTCATACTACTGACCAGAGGCGAAGCACAGTGATGCCACAGAGGTCATCGTACACGAGTCGATGTCCAGAAGTTGTTCCAAGGCGTGTCCAAGCATCCATGCAAATGCGAGGATGTTGAAGAATAAAGACAAAAAGCACAGAGCCCTTGTTGCACTGTAGAAGACTGAAAAGCAACAATTTACCATTATACATTGGCTCTGGTATTAAACATACGCGTGTAGTCCATGAAATATCATAATAATTATCCAGTATTACTCTTCCCATTTATTTCAGAGTCAATCGTCCTCAGTGAAACCTCGATGGGTCGAAATTCAAGGGGCTATATAGGTATAATAGACATCGACGAATAGGGGCTTCGAGTAATTACTTATAAAGATAACGTTAAAAACTGAGTAGTCAATTAGTCATAGAAATCCCCTCAAAACATCGAGGAATAAAGCATTTTGCAAAAAAAAAATGTTGAGCGCGGTGCATTCTGGTCTAGTCAGTAAACCACTCACGTGTTGCGCAATGGCGGCCATTTTCCCGATCGCTTCGAATAATACGGCGATCATTCTCATTGTAAGACATTCGCAAACGATAAAATTTCGTTCATGAGGCAATCACGGTGAATGTTTTGGATGTACAGATTAATCCTCGTTTGTCAACCTTTTGAGGTACTGAGCAATATTCTCATAGTACAAAATCCCACCCATGCGAAATGGATTTGCGATGTCTAGTCTACACCTATATAGAACTTCAAGGAATGGGAACTGAAGTTTATGAGGTTCCAATTAATCCAAGATGCAGTCAGAATAATCATAATAGCAACATTTAGACATGCAACTGATGATATTGGTAACACTGACTTGGAAATCTCGTTCCGGTGCACAAGTGATCCGAAGATCGGCAGGTTTGCCAAAGTCCAAAATCCCAAAACACGACGCTATCCCTCGAAGGTGGCTCGCCATATTCCGTGAAGTTTCCAACTCTAATTTTGCCCCATCCGTTGGTCGTGAAGGCAAAGAGGAAAAGTCCATTGGCGACCAACATGATGACCAGAGAAGCGGCTACCCATTTTGAGCTGATCAGGGACTGACCAATAGTCTTGATGGTGATCTTGCTCGGCCTTTGTTTTGACATCTTTCTAGAACGCTTGTTGCTTAGCAACCCTAGAGCAGCTTCGGGATCAGCTTCAGTTGCATACGATGACGTAATGATCTGCACCTCGTCGGTTGACCGGTAGTGGACACGAGGCGCTTTTGGGGTTACGGGTTTTTTCAGAATTGTCGTGTCTTCAGCGTCTGCCCCTTGCGTTGTCATGGTTACGGTTATTATTCACAATCCCATTGTAGTTCTGACCTAGCATGTCTCGAAACATTTCACGATATGAAAACTTGCAAATTGTTATTTATTGATTTATATCCGCTTAAGAAGGTGCAAAAGTCTACTACTCTTGATGAGAGCGCTCTCGAAACTGATAACATCTGTGTGCAGGCTATGTGCGTTAAAGATGCAAGTTTTACACTCGGAATAATATTGTTTGCCTTCTGATCAGCGAGTTTCAGGTTCCAGCCAAAGTTCAGCGTTCGATTTACATTCTGGTAGTGCATGCTCGGTGACGATCGATGGGTAGCCTCATTTACAGATTATAAACAAATCACTTTTGCTCAGTATTTTAAGCATTAGTTGAGTATACATCCGCGATCCTTAGATCTGTACTATTAGTATATTGATCAAGTCATCAAGTGGAAATGCTCATAATTTATAGCCATATAGTTCAAAGGCGGGGCAACCCTTGATAACGCATGCATAAATTATGCTTAAATAATTGGTTGGGATTTAAGATTTAGCTCTTGCGATCTTTACATTATTGTATTTTTGTGGTCGAAATCTGACTTGTTGGCGAAGGCGGACAAGTATTAGTATTATAATTACTTAAATAGCATATAGGTTATCAATGTGCTAACATAAATTTATCAATCTGCTATAACATCACCTTTAAGATCAGGTGAGAGAGGCAGTTGATTTTCAAGTGTACCACTTACATGTAATTGCACCCTTCCTTTCCGATGTTTTTTTTCTTCATTGTTATAACAAAAAAAATCTGAAATATCTTGAATTTAAAATATGTATATTACATGACAACTGAAATAAAGCAGCCACTGTAGCCCCAATAGGTAATTGTGTGGGAATGAATTATAAACAGCAATAGAGAGGAGAGAAAAATCCTTTAAATTTCAAACCCAAACTACACGTAGTGATACTAGAATATTTCGGCTTTTTAGTGTCCTAATTTTTTATGATCAATCAAAGCAAACGACAGCTGACAGCTTGGCCATGTTTAATTGTTTTATGCCATCAGAAAGAGGAAATAATCTAAGATATTTCACTCAGTTAATTTTAAAATACACTGTAAATTTGAAATCAAGTTATACGTCAATTCCACTTATACAAGCATTAAATAAATGGGATACACCGTAATTTATATTAAGTTTTACTGAGATTCCATTGAATAAATAATCATGGTTAAATGCAAATATAAAGGGGAAACCCACAAATTGTTATCTAGTTCGCATTAAAAATTATATAGACAGGCATTCATGAATAGAAAATAAAGATGATATGCAAAACGGGTTCTTCACCAAAACAATGAGCTAAACAATTATAAATTCAATAAATGAGCAATTACACTATTCAAACAGACTAGATACAAAGATACAGCAGAATACCAAATATTATACAAATAAAAAATGTAGAATGGTAATATGTAAAATATCACAATAAATACAGAAATACAACATATTTCCTAAATGGGAATTATTTATGATTATGTATTTCAGTCATAATTTTAGAAGGAAAGGAACTCCAAATGTACACGAATAAATCTACATTGCCCAGCCAAAAAAAAAACTACAATATTCATGTTTGCATTTATTACCCTTATAAACCTCTCTGATACATTATAAAAGTTTATTACATAGATGGTATCTTCAGTGACTCTGCAGTGCTGCCCAACTGCGTAACAAGGCCAGGCGCTGTGTACTACTGTCTATGGTGGTATGCAGGATAAAGAACCCTTGGGATTTATCGATAAGAGTAGGGGGAAACCCCGGTCCCGGCCTTCTGTTCTGGCGCCGGTATCATCCGATTAATTCGGGTGGAGCCGTAAAACCCCATCACACACGCACGCACGCACAGATGGTAGGGCGTTCAGTCGTCAAGCGACTCCTCGTCGGCGTTGCTAAGGACAGTTACAATGGTAAAACGGCAATGATTCAAAGCGCAAAATTGTGGTTTATGTGGATTCCGCATCCTCATGGGAAAATAACAGCGATGTAATGTTGTGAGCCTTTCCCTAAGATCATAACAGCGTTTACTTTCCATTCTGTGATCTATCATAAAATTAAAAGACAATCACCTCTCATGTGCTTAATAATGTAAAGACTTAACTCATCTCCAGTCATCTGATCTCATGTAATTTCATCGGGATCACCTCATTGACTCTTGAACCCTGACATATAAGAAGCATTTTCATTGTACAAACCAGATCAAAACGAATCTTTCATAACGTGCTTTACGTCATTATAATAATATTATCATATCATCATATTTGCCCTTTAAAAATGTCAGATTGCAATCGATTTGTTATTTCAAGAAGATATATGTGTATGTGTAGAAAGCGTTGTTGTGAACACAACTATTGTATACAGCCATAAATGGGGATTTCCGTACAATTACTTTGAGTGTATTTCAAAGGGTACATTTCATGACAATTAAACCATGCCTATTGTGGGATAATTCCCAGGTACATGCATATCAAAAATCAATACGAGAGATTCAAAGTCTCGCTTTTATCAAGAGCTCAATTTAAATTGATTGCGTAATCGACGGTTATATATGTGAGGATCCATGGATCCTCACATATATAACCGTC
>KB303456.1:584593-637216 GCA_000328365.1 Capitella teleta
TTGTTTAAAGTTATGCTTGGCTATGGCAGGAAAATCGTATTNTGATCTTTAATGCATTTAATCAACTGATCAATTGTTTAAAAATCGATCTCTCCGAAGTCCTAGAAGCCCATATAATCGATTTATCCCTAAAATGTTTCAAAATGAACAGAAGTTCTTTATATTGTTGAAATAATATATGAAGGAACTAAATAAATAATACAAATAATTTAGTGTTATACTCTATTATATGGGCTGGAAAGAAGTTAATTATCACAATTAGTAAGCTTTCTAATTAGTAGGGTGTTGATTTATTCGTTTTATTTATTTCTATTTCATTTATTTCTATTCAACTCATCACTATTTTGAACTGAACTGAGTGCTTCGCGTACCTCATCTCATTGCACTTATACTTCAATTTGCGCTATATAAAAAAAATTTTTGTTTTTATTATTTATTATTATTATAAGCATTCACATTTGTTTCTGTTCTCATAGCACTTGAATAAACCAGCCTCAGTCGATATCTGGCAAGCATTCATTATTTGACAAGGGGCATTCTTTATAATTGGCTCTGGTATTCTTCATAAATCAATGTGCCAGCTGCAAGTGTCATTCAGATAGCTAAGACAACCACCTGATTGTGCACAGCTATAGTTATTCACACCAGCTGCCTTCCCCACGTAAATTGCTGTTATTGCTTCCTTGCTATGTTTGAAACCCGAGCACTGTGGGCAATGACTGCTGCAACCAGTGTGTTGGTGATTTTCACTCTGAGTCAGCACTTTTTGCGTGTTCCATCACAGAATATTCCACAGTCTATATTTGAACCATCCATCAAAGATACCAAAGACACCAAGGTGGTCGAAGAGCGAGAGGAATTTAAGGTGTTGGGTTCGAAGGAAATAGAAAATGATGTGGTGGCTGATAAGGATAAAGAAGAAGTTGTGGTTGTGGATACTGATAAAGATGACAATGTGGTGATTGATAAGAATAAAGAAGACATTGTGGTTGTGGATACTGATAAAGATGACAATGTGGTGATTGATAAGAATAAAGAAGACATTGTGGTTGTGGATACTGATAAAGATGACAATGTGGTGACTGATAAGGATAAACAAGAAATTGTGGTTGTGGATACTGATAAAGATAACAATGTGGTGATTGATAAAGATAAAGAAGACATTGTGGTTGTGGATACTGATAAAGATGACAATGTGGTGATTGATAAAGATAAAGAAGAAATTGTCGTTGTGGATACTGATAAAGATGACAATGTGGTAGCTGATAACAACAAAGAAGAAACTGTGGCAGCAAACAAAGATAGAATGGATGATGTGGCGGCTGATAAAGAAGACGTGCAAAAGAGAAAAAATGTTCTCATGATTATCGTGGATGACTTGCGACCTGAAATGAATGCCTACAGTGGAGAATTTGCTCCAGCCCCAGTGAGACCAACCCTTTACACTCCTAATCTGGATAAACTAGCGGAAAAGTCAGCAGTGTTTATGAAAGCATATGTGCAATACCCGCTATGTGGACCAAGCCGAGCATCTTTCCTCACATCACGCAGACCGGAAACTCTAAAACAGTTTTCGTTTGATAGCTTTCGGGCTACGGCAAACAAGGATATTGTGTCCCTACCACAACACTTTAAAAATAATGGATTCTCCTCTATTGGGATGGGTAAAATATTTGACCCACCCATCGACCGTAAGCATGGCATACACGAGGAGAAGTACTCTTTCTCGGAACCATGGTATGATGGCAGTACCTTCCACTATTGGACCCACGAACTCAGGGACCACAGCTGGTTGGCGGTTGACCCAAAAACGGAGAAGCGGATTCCATTGCCAGACAACCAAGTCTTGAACAAAACCCTGACCAGAATTAAATCTCTTGGGCAGAACCGTGATGACAACAAGCCCTTCTTCTTGTCAGTTGGTTTTCATAAACCACATTGTCCATACATTTTCCCCGAAAAATATCTTGAGCATTACCCTGAGGAGGTGATCCAAATGCCAGATAATCCACAAATGCCGACTGATTTTCCTGAAGAAGCTTGGGCAAACTATCACAACTTGAGAAAGTTCCATGATTTATCAGGGTTTACAGGTGATTACAATACCACTCTCCCTGTACAGACATGCCTCTACCTTCGGCGGGCATACTACTCCGCAGTAACCTACGTCGATGATTTGATTGGACAAGTTCTTGATGAGCTTGAGAAACAAGGCTTGGCGGATGATACTATAATAACATTGTTAGGTGATCATGGTTACCACTTAGGAGAGAATGCTGAGTGGACAAAACAGACCACTTTAGAGCTCTCAGCTAGAGCTCCTCTTATGATTCACATCCCTGGGATAACAAAAACTCGAAGCAACAGGAAGGAATTTGTGGAATTTGTAGACATTTATCCAACTCTAGTAGAAGCAGCTGGATTAACACCATTACAGCTGTGTCCTGAAGTAGACTCGGCGAAAACGCCTTTGTGTACCGAAGGAACAAGTCTGCTTTCACTGATTCAAGATAAAAAGCCATTACAATGGAAAGAACGAGTATTCACAACCCAAGCAAGGTTCTCTCATGACGTAATGGGGCGGTCAATGAGAACGCCAAAGTTCAGGTACACAGAGTGGAGAAATCACAAACAGGAAGTGACGTCAGTGGAGCTCTATGATCATGATGTTGACCCTCAGGAAAATCACAACATTGCAAAACTTCCTCGTATGAACGAAGTTAAACTAGAGCTGAATCGCCAGCTGGAGGGAAACTGGAGGTCAGCCATGCCAGTGATGACGTAGAATAAAATTGTCGCGCATGCGTCGTCTGTTTGTATTTGTCCCATGGTACCGTTTATGATTGTACTTGTTTGTGGTACCCGTATGTTTCTAATAATTTTCCTTGAGTGAATTCCGGTTGTTGTGGATTTCATTTTAAACGTATTGTAAACACAATTGTGTTTCAGTGTAAAATGAAATATATTCAAATTTGACAAAATCAAGTACACGCATTTTCTTGTTGTTGCCGTGATATCTATATTACGGCAATATATATACATACATATACATATATATATATATATATATATATATATATATATATATATATATATATTCAATTATATTTCGCTTTGCATATCAATAAAATGCCAGCAACTTTGGACCAAAATATGAAATATGGCACCATACTGTTTGGTGATAAGATTTATTGGATAGTATTTATTAGATTAATTTCTTTAATTGCACATTAATTTTATTAGTTCTCGATTGGGACGATTAAAATGGCATTAATCTGACGATTTAACAGCAAAAGTAGGCTAATTGACCATTATTTCGTCAAAGCATCAACGCACTATTAAAAAGTGCAAAGTTATTTCCCCTCAAAAGAGAGATTATTGTCTAGCGGGGAATTTTTGTCTAAGTGGGTTGTGGCAGAACTGAATGCTATATTTACTATGATTCAAATGATTAAACCTGTGAAGTTAGCGTTATCAGGCCAGAATTTAAGTGTTATGAAAAGCTAGGAATGCGCGGATATTCGGATCCGGTATCCGGAAACCGGTGCTGTCAAAAGGATATCTGATATCCAAATATTTAACGGAATCGGATATTGATTGATTTTTAATGATGATCTTTTTCCGCCAATAATAAACAACTAACAATATAGTTACCCTTCCATAATCCCTGTCCATAAAAATTAAGTGTAAATCTCTGAATTACTAGCGGAAATTTGGTAGTACAATTTGATGTAATACTATAAGCATAGTAAACTTCTGCTGACACAGATCATCATTAGTCTGTTGGCTAGCTGGCTGGCTGGCTGGCTGGCTGGCTGGTTGGCCGTTCAGAATTATAGTACATGTATTTGCATTTAGAAAGTTGAGATTCAGTTGACGAAAAGATGTATACATATACACATATATATTGGCCTCATTATAAATCCAATACCCAAATATGGTCAGCTGAATTTCTAGCAGCTTGATTAAATAAAATTGAATAAAGGTCACGCATTATTTTTTTGTTAGATCAACAATATCGTGTAAAAGTCAAGCCGCGGCTGAAGTGTACCAGTTTGTTTAAAGGGTTCTTTTGTTTGATGTACAAGTACGCTTTCAATCACATATAATGATTTAATGGCTCTCGTGGAAATATCAAACTCGTGAAACCAATAATCAGAGTAGCTCGAATGTTTCCTTTGTCGTCTGAATCTGTCTCCTGTTTGATGGTTTTATGAGCAAATGAACTCAGCTGAAGTTTTTCAAGTGGCTTCCCAACATCTTCCTTATTTGAATGAATTCCACCGCATAAGTACACGTAACGAATGTTACTGTAATTATCGCATGCCACTATTGTGGTTGTCTGTCGCAGAGGAATATAATTAGGTGAGGGCATGGAGCTTTGACATGCGATGACCTCATTATGCAAGCTTGGGAATCATTGAGAGCAATGATACAGGGCTATTCCTATTGGCCATTGTAAGTAAACGGCGCTCAGACTAGCGGAAGTAGCTAGACAGTGGGAGTGGCGCTGTATTTTTGCAGAGATTGAGTAGGTCTACGGTAGACTACCTACCGGCATTTCTGATTGGTCAAGATATTACCGTAGTCATGACTGAGGAGGTGCGTTATGAGATTGTTATCCAACGCCCGGCGTCTGATATCAGCCAAGTTTCGATTACGACCTGACCTGAGACAAACATTCATTCTCTGAAATTCTGGAGAGAGAACAGATCAACTGCATACTGCAGTTTGTTGATATTATCCAAGTAGAATCGGACGCCTCCCCCGCTGAGACTCGACCTGATACTGGTGCAGTACAATTTTGAGACTGGTTCCATCGCCCACCGACTCCATACTGGACGACCAAAAGTGACGGCAGAGGATTAGGATCACATCCAGGAAGTTAAAAAAAAAACATTTCAACAGCACGTGGACACACAACCGACTAACATCTTCAAGAAAATTCTGGCACTGGCTTCAGGAACGGAGATTGAGGTCACGGATCCCTTAAAGAGACCCAATCGGAATTCTGAGATACGTTATCGTCAACTCGAATGGATGCGATTGCACCAAAGATTGTCCCGACGGAGGTGGAGAAGCGTCCTCTTCACAGATGAGAGTCTGATTTGCCTGAATAGGTCAGATAAGAGACGGCGTATGTGGGGAAGTAGGGAAGAATGGTTTAAGGATTGCTACATCAAGGAGCATGATAGATGGAGTGGAGCCAGCATCATGGTGTGAGGAGGCATTTCATACAACACAAAGGCTCCGCTCTTATAGTGATTGAGCCGATATATCTGATTGGAAGAGCGGCTTAAGCAGCTAGCCGGACATGTCATATGGCATGAGGATGCACATGCAGATCCACAGTCAAGACTATAACCACACGAATGCCGAGTCTCCAAGAAGCTCTTCGCTCGAGCCACTGGATTGAAGGCTCACATGATATTGCATATACTAAGGCTAGGTCTCACGAGTGTGATGTTTGTATAATAAAGTTTGGAATTGGTGATGCACTCCCGTGAGAGACCACACGCTATGCAGTGTGTGCGAGAAGAAGTTCGCAAGCAGAGCAGGATACACAAAGAAAAACCGCATTCTTGTAAGCTGTGTCCACGAAAATTTACCCCAAGGAATAATTTGAGATTTCACATCATGCGACGTTAAGGCGACCTCGAGAAAAAAGCATATATGTGCTCTGTAACTGTTTATAAAGTAAAATTATCCAACACGAGAAATCTGAAAGTTCATAATATGATGACGAATACTGGTGAAAATTGAAAAACGTTTTAAATGTATAACAAGTGTCACAAGAGATTTGCATACAATAGCTCATTGAAGGCACGCACATGTCTTTGCACACTGGTGAAAGACCTAATGAATGCAGTGTGTGTGTGTGTGTGGGGGGGAGGCATTCACTTCTAAAGCAGCACGTACTTCATATAAACCGACACAAAGAAAAAACTCCGGAGTGTCTTGAGTGTAAAGCCATGTTTCAGAGTAAAAGTAACTTGCGGGCCCACATGCTCATACACGCTATAGTGAAAAGCCTTGTACGTGCCAAAAGATCACTTGCAGTCACACCTTCGCATACACATGAAGGGAAACAGTTCAAATGCAATGTTTGTGACGAGGCATATTCGATCATAACGTACTTGAAAAGACATGACTCGTGAGCACAAAACTGACTGAATTCAACATTTCAATAGGAATCCTTGCATTGATCAACAAATTTTCTTCGTTCTCTTTCAATTCATCACGATGTTTTTGCTTTTTTTTTTAAAGAAAATTTCAATTAAAAATATTTCTTGTGTCACTTGACATGTTTTGTTTGTTTGTTTGTTTGGGTTTTTTTTTTTTGTAAGTATGCTGTCGAGTCTTCAAAGGAAATTCAATATTTCTGAATATTGGTGCATCATTTAATGCAAGCGACGTAGTATTTATCTAGCATATACACCGTACAAAATCTTAATTTGTAATGAGGTTCCTTACCTTGCTTACAGATAATTAATATTAATTTTGTATTTTTGCTCCTCACAAGTTGGTGAAACTAGGAGTCCCCCAAAAATTTGCAGGTCAAAGGACAAGGTCACAGCGATTTTTCAAAGTTTCAAATTGGATCTCTTCTACCTCAACCAAGTGTAATAAATTAGCATCATAGGTTGATATAGCTGCCATACATTTCATTAATTATTGTTTACATTAATAACTTCTTTCAAAATTTTCCTTGATCACATCTCAATTTTTATTTTTTTTCGCTTTTTAGTACAATAAATATGGAGGTTCAGTCTTCCCCTGAATTGTATCAACATATATCAGTCTCCCAATTTTGGTATTTGTGACTTCTATAATTATCCCATGCACAGGAATAATGAAACAATTAAAAATATAATATATTTATTGCCTATCACAGCCCAGGAATTACACAAGCATGAAGAATTGGATCGTCTTTTCAACATCCAAAATTCAGGTCAACATCAAAGTCAGTCATCAAAGCGGTAAATATCTTCCGTCTTTTGCTGCAATTCCAGGTACTTCCTGTACGCTGTGTTAACTTCATCCTCAGAGAGAATATTTTTGGCCGTAATTGCTTTCAGCAGCTGGATGCGAGCATTCCCCGCAAATTTGTTGGCGAGGAAAACGGGAAATCCTCGATACCCATCGCTCATTGTGAATAAAGGCACGCGAAGCACACCAAAGGTCTGCAAAAAAGAATACACAGTGAAAAGAATACACACCGTGGAAAAAGAATACACAGTGGTCATTTATTGTACAAATTTATGAAATGAAACGTGATATTAAAAATTTTTATTTTGCTTAAAGACGTGTTTTCAAAATTATTTTTTAAATTTGACCCATTTTTCTTTGCCCTCCAACTGACCTCAGTACCCCACTCCTCAGAATCCAAAACAGCTTTCTCGATTTCACTGAATTCCACCAGATTGACTTCTTTGGCATAGAAATAAGTGACGAGTTTCTTAGAATGGTTTACGTGAGTGAGCAGAATGTCTTCCTGTTGGCACGCAAATCGCGATAAATCCAAGTTGATTTCCTCAACCAGTTCGCGATTGAGGGCTTCGACTGGCGTCTCTTGGGGTCCTTTGTCCATGAGACCACCAGGGAAACCCATGTTGCCATCAAAACGGGACTGCATCTGGAGGGAGAATACGCTGATCTTAAACTCCTCAGTGGTGGGAAATGGAGACACAAAGAAGAGTTGTCAATTGCATTCCAGGAAGGTGGAAATCAAAATATTCAAAGATTCCACCATAACGAGTCTCGTAATGTGGAGAGATAGGAAACGTGAGGATGAGTAATATTTAATGCATCAACTAGCGTCACTATTATTAGAATCTGATAACAGAATGTTATTAAAATATTAACATAACCAGATTTACCATAATGCGTGCAGTAGCCTTGAGATTCAAGTTGGATCGATTTGCCCAAAGCATTCGATCTGGTTCACGAGCAAAGAACATTGCATGTGCCGCATGCCAGTAGTCAGAGTTGGCAAACTCCTTTCTCGCTAAATCGTAGGTGATTTCTTCAAATTCTTGAGGACGATCGCAGGGAGCTCCGACAGATTCTTTGTTTTCGGCCATATCGTCCTGGAAGAAATGAAAAAGGTCAAATGGTCAAAAGGTCAGGCATTGCCAGAGGAACGAAGGATCTCAAGGTCATAATAATGTAGCGAGTCAATCTCTGTAAATGATTGTCAAATCAGACAACTTGCGCTAATTGTAATCAGACAAAAGGATTCTTTAATCCGCAGAACTTCGATGAATACGATTTGATTTAGTTACTCGCGGGACTGAAAACATTGATCAAGCAACAGGCTTTTTCAATGATGCGCTGTTTGAAAAATCCAAGCTAAAGTATTGGGGAGTCATCGGGACTTTGAAAATATGTCGATGAGGAGGGTTTTTCCACTTTTACGAGTAATCCGTTGTCGAATTACTGGGTTTACACTGTATATATCAACAGCGGGCTAACATAGACATAAATATAATATACAATAATATAATATACATAAACATAAATATAATATACAATAATATAATATACATAAACATAAATATAATATACAATAATATAATATACATAAACATAAATATAATATACAATAATATAATATACATAAACATAAATATAATATACAATAATATAATATACATAAACATAAATATAATATACAATAATATAATATACATAAACATAAATATAATATACAATAATATAATATACATAAACATAAATATAATATACAATAATATAATATACATAAATGTCTAAGCCCTCATTAGGTTCTCTAAACTTTGTTCAGCTCTGATTATTCTGTAACATGCAAACAGATATCCATTCGGCACAATCGAACACAGTATTCCTCAAGGAGCTCAACGAGAGGAGATCAATCAGTCGCGTCTCTATGAATGGATTGCAACTATATTATGTAATAGGCCTCCACACTTTTGCTGCAAGACCAGCAACGAAAAATTGAAATAATAAAAGGAAATCATGACATTGATTATATGAGAAAACGTCCCCCCCCCCACCTTCAAATAAGAAACATCCAGAGAAACCCAGATTCTAAAAGAGAGATGGTAACGACCACAATATGAGGCATTTACGAGATATTTTACAGCAGAGGTGAAATTCACTATCATAATGCAACTCGCAATGGTACGAGATGAGAAGAAGGATTATCGTGTGAGGAGTCTCTTTATTGCTTGGAGCACAAATGGATCTATGATGTTCAGGAAGAGATCTAAATGTGCTTTAAAGGAAAATGAAAAATGCATTTCACAAACCACCGAGAAATAAAGAACGGAATTAGCAAAAAGACGTGTTTATAAATATCGACCTCAGAGCAAAACAGAGAAAAGCAAAGAAAGGCAAACTGACTCCTTCCGTGAAGCACCCTACAAACAAATCAGATCCTCCGTCGGGCAGAAACACAGCACCCTGTGAAAAGAGAATTAAACAAAATAAAACTACATTAATTCATATACTTCACACGGTTCTTGTTCTGAGCCAATTGTCAGCGTTTGGTCAACTTCTATAATTTCATATTCAGTCGGTTGAAGCACATGCTATTGTAGAAAGATATAAAGTAAATAATTTATGCATAAAATCAGTGGTAAAGAAAAAACCTCGTATATTTCATGGCCTGAGTGATCTCCCCATTTTGGAAGTTTGACATAAAACCGAAGTTCGATTAATATTTCTGAATCCGTTGATATTTGCTTGGTCAGTTTACGAGAAATGTAATCGCGTTTTCCTTTGAGTTTAACGTAGTCTGCCTGCGATTGAGAATAAAATATAACCGAGCCTTACCCGCGGTTAAAACTCCTCACCGTTGACGGGAGAGAAAAGGCTTTATCGTGGAATAAAAAAACTTTTTTGACATAAATCCTCGCAGCGCATTTCACTTTCTTTGATTTCCTGTTTCGCTTGCGTTGTCCCTGTACGTAATTGTGATCCTGTTAAAAACAATTAAATAAAAAATAAACGATGATTAATCAACAAACTGTTCCATCATCAGTGACGTCCGGTTTGAAGCGTGTCTTGCTTCGTTTGCTTCCAAATTCACAATCAAACATCCACGAAGAACTCACAATGAACGGCTGACCAGAAAACGGAACAACCGGACCTTTGTCCGGGTTGCACTCCCAGAGAATTTTGTGTTTCACATCCATAAAATCTGCCAACGATTGATTAAAAAAAAACAGTCAAATGAAGAGGTCAAGACGTACCTATGCGGTCATCACTCGGTTTAGGTCCGTAGCGGACAAATTTGGTTGCCATGGTTTCAGAGAAGGCATTGAGTAAGCACTGGAGTTGGTGGCTCTGAGAGACGTAACCGGTCCAGGGATCATCACAGTGTGAGAAATGCTCTTGCCATGGATAATGCATGCTCCCCTCTGTGAAGAAATTAGCGTCATATATTAGCATAAATAGTCAATACAATCTACTTACCCATTTCGTTCTCCTGTAATTGAAGAAACAAAACAATTGTTAACAGTATTGACAATGCCAAAAGCGCTGCACTAACTAATAAGCAAAAGAGTGGAGGCCAACATATACATACACCTTGTGTACATATAGACAGACACAGAGCCCCAGGGAGTTCAACTACACTAGCATTGTACTATTTGAACCTCACTCTACTTTCTCAGCGCACTCATATAGCAGCGTGATTGGACGCCCTACATCAACACTCAGTGTTATTCAATGTGTTAGTTTAATTTATGATTATCTTTGCTTCCCCAAAGAAGTCCACAGGGTCACACCCCCTCCGTATTTATGTGTATTTATTCAAGATACCAACCCTGCTAACCAGTGCTAACTGAGTCGGTCTCATCAGTACTGGTATATCAGACTCATCGAATTATGCTGATCATGGATGATGGCATTATGCAAGACAGAGTCAAGGAATCCGAATAAGTAGCTGACATACCACAGCGAGACCGAGGGTCTACGCAGACCTCGCCCGATTTATCTGTCATTTTGTGCTACCTATTCCCAGATTCCTAATATTATTAAGAAGGAATTCATCGTGGATACGCGTAATCATATATTGGAAGCCATTTAGAAATTCTTCAGCCGGTGTATAAAAATATATAAAAACCTACACACCTACGTATCAGCTGATCAGAAGCGATTTGATAAATTATGAAATGTTCCGATATATTCAACAATTTCGCTCGCTGCAAGCTGAAGCTAAACAAACAATTTCTGTCTGCTATGTGGACAAAGTGTAGCACGCATTCGGTTGAAATATTTACCTAAGACTGTACAATACGATAATTTGTATGGAAAAATTAAAGTAAAAGTTAAAACACAAAATTCGTAAAGAATTATTGAATATCGCATATAACATTTATACCGACTCATAAACGCCACAACAAATCAATCAAAATCAGATATTATCGATTCAATGATATTCAATATATATTTTATAAAACAACATGCTCCCTCCTACCGCTTCAACGAAAAGTGACAGCTGTTTCCAGCCGTCACATCATTCAGTCGGCGATATTCACCAGCGAAGCATGAAAGTTCCGCAGATCTTCACTCTCTTCTTCCTCGGCCTCCTCCTGGCTGTCAGGAGTGAAGTCGCCGATGATGAAGCAACAGTGGAAGTGGAGGAGGATGGCGAAGACGGCGGCTGCAGTTCCACTAGCCGCAAGTCAGAGGAGACCCCTCCCCCTGCAGAGACTGACCTGAAGACCCCTCAGGAGACAGTCCCCGCGGATAAAGCCAAGTCGAATTATGAGAGGACCAATCAAATGGTGTACCTCCCAACGGGGTCCTTCATGATGGGCACCAACAATCCCATCATCCCTCCTGATGGAGAGGGACCCGCGAGACGAGTTCACATCACAGGGTTCTGGTACGATGTCTACGAGACAAGCAATGCTGAGTTTGAACTCTTCGTCAATTCTACTGGGTACAAAACAGAGGTGAGGTTTTAATTATCCACTTAATTTACCAAATTATTTAAATTAATTTCAATCTTTTGACCAGGTTAACTAGTTAACAGGCTAAAATTAACTGTCTATGATCATCCGTATATAAACTGTTAATTAATTTATGCATTATAACCCAACATGTCCCTATTGAGATACAACCTTGGGGCACCTGGTTGACCTAAAATTGTCCAATTGGAAGTGAACGGGTTTTGGTTCACCTGACAAGTAGTCACCTGGTAGGATTGTCAGTTGAACTTCGTCTCTGAATACTGCCTCGGTATTCAGGTCTGGCAATTGGAGTGATCAGTGCTGCATGGAAGGCCAGACGCTGTGTACTACTGTCTATACTCTATACTAGTCTATAGTGGCATTCACTTCAGGATAAAGAAAATTTTTTCAGGTGTGGGCTGACCTCCCCTCAAGAGGTCGTTGTGGCGTTATATATTATTGATTATGCTTTACACACCTTTGTCGTCAAGGGAAACCTGTACTGCTTCTCGTTGGTAACTTAGGTTAATTTCTTTAAACTATGGATTCCCTAAACACCATAATGTTAGCTTTCCGACAAATTAACTCCCGAGGATACATTTCCCATGACTAAGTAACACCATTTCCCATGTAACACTAACCGATAGATAATATATTTTTTTTTTGTCTGTACCACTAGGCTTATATAAGAGTATAAGGGGAAACAATTTGTTAGATTTTATATATGTTATGTTCATGCAACCATACCAAAGCACAATGTTATAAAATGAGAATTTAAGGAGAATTTTGTGTTGTAAATTTATTCCGCCCATTTACACGAATGCTTTTGTTACACGTATACCAGTGCAGATCTATAATTTATTGCTCTGCATAAGGAAATAAATGCATATTTACAATTTATGTGTCACATCCATTGCAATTTCCAATGCACTTTTTTTATTTCATGATTAGAATATTTGTAAATGAAACAAATAGGATAAAATATGTATTTATGTAATTATGTTAATTATCTAATAGAGCTCTCAGTTATATGATTGCCCTGGTAATTTCATACGAAGGGGGCGTAATGCATCACCTGTTTGTAATTTTGGAATCAAATTGCTCATTCATATCTCTGGCTATTCTTTCCTGACAATTGAGTTCATAATTATGATGTTCATTGGTCTGCAGGAAAAAATGAATAAATTATTTATAATGAAATATAATATAATATAATATAATATAATATAATATAATATAATATAATATAATATAATATAATATAATATAATATAATATAATATAATATAAATATTATAATATAATTATAATATAAATTATAATGAATGAATAAATAATCACCACACTGGATTAAGCCACATACGTGTACTGTTCACACAAATATTTCCAGGTATACCTCAGCAATATTGAGGATAAAAATTATATTAAATATATATTTTCATTGACAAAAAAAACAAAGTATATCTCTGTTAAAAACATTAATAAATCATTGTCTTCAATAATATCAATCAGTTCTTCAAATTGCAATTCTTTCTTCACTTTCTTATTTGACCAAATTTGGATTCTCGATTAGAAAGCGAGGGTATCTGTGTTCCGGGGGCATCTCACCTATACGTGAGCATTTAAACGTGTCCGTGAATCCCTCTGGATGAAGTTATTTCGTTCACTTCTTGGAAGTTTAATTTGCACTGACAAAAATACCATATGCACATAACATCAAACGTAATACATAATTATAGCAAACTTTTGATATCTGCCAGTTGTGAATACTTTGCTGAAAATTTATTTCCCTTTACAGGCTGAAGGATTTGGAGATTCGTTTGTCATCGAAGCATTCATCAGTGAAAAGATCAAGGAAGACATTTCACAGGCCGTAAGTACCTCGGCTCATGTTTAGTTATTCGCAAAGCTCTTTACTTATGTTAGTGACATCATTCATTGACTCCCTGAGTGTCTCTCTTGAGCCTGGACTGAGTAGATTGATGAATCATGAATTCAGAATCAAAGGATGTGTGATCTAACACATACTTATGTGACATTAAACAAGTTTGATAGCAATTCCTGCAAGTAATTCTGTAATGCATGTGTGCAGATGATGCAGACCAGTTCACATGATTTGAGAAATAATGGAAACACATTCACCGCCAAAGAATCACCGTTTTTTCACGCTCAACGCTTGACCGACAAAGACGAGATTCTCGTCTTTTTGCAGTTTAAGCCAAAGGCGCACACAATAGCCACTTTAGCATCATTTCTGTACTTTTTTTTAGAGGTTGACTGAATGCATTGTACGATTTCAGGACATTTCTTCATGATATTCATCGAACTCACCTTCGATATATTAATTATAATAATCACATAATTATATTTCTGGCGTTGACCCAGCAGTTACTGATTGATTATGTAATATCGCCTCGACAAACCCGGACGAAAGCAGCGAAGCGAAGGAGTTTTCTATTATAGGGGTTACTTCAGAGCCAACTAATTAGGGAATGAGGGTGGTTGGTGCTTCTGTCACTGCACTTGCTAGTCTTTCTCGTCATTGCAATTGACAACGCTAATTTGAGATACTCTTTTTATTTAAAGAGGGGCACCGGAGAGCTCAGTGGCTTAAACCACTAACTACAATCCAATGCCGACCGTGGGGGTCTAGGTCCCGGGTTCGAGACCCGATCAGGCCGCAGGCGTTATGATTGTGAATTATAATTGTAATCCGTTATAATTGTAATTCTTCGGTGACTCTGCAGTGCTGCCCAACTGCGTAACAAGGCCGGGCGCTGTGTACTACTGTCTATGGTGGTATGCAGGATAAAGAACCCTTGGGATTTATCGATAAGAGTAGGGGGAAACCCAGGTCCCGGGCCTTCTGTTCTGGCGCCCGTATCATCCGATCGGATTGGGTGGAGCCGTAAAACCCCATCACTCACTCACTCGCTCACTTTTCACCGTATATAGGTGTATGCATATGTAACATATACCGGTATGTCACTGTACTAGCTACATGTGCTAATAGTCTATATTTGTATTTAAGAGTGCATCTTGGGATAGGGACACATTTTGTTCTTCCAAGGGAAATTCCAGGATGCGTAGTCATGGAGACGCATGGTTATGAGGTCCATGGCAACATAATTGGACATAATTTCCAACTATAGCGACATATTGTGCGTGCGGCTTTTCTTTGGGTGGAAATTCGGTTTCAATTTATCTTTTAAATTGATGCCATCTTTAGTATATCATGCATCGATAAGTACACCCTCCCACTTCTCAGGAAAAAATATTATCTCCACTCCTCTAGAATTAATAAAACAGTGTTATCATATTTATAAACACCCGGCTGAAAATATTTGACTCAATTTATAATCGAAAATATGCTTCAGATTCACCGCACTGAGTCCTAATTTAGCGATTTTTGCGAGTCTTTTCGAAAGCGAATTTGGCGGGAGGGAGCATTCATTATTTATATGAGTTATAAAAAAATATCAATCGACATTTTATTTCGTGTAATCTATCAATTCTAAAGGCTGTAAATGATATCACATTTCGCAAATATCACACGCTCAATCACAAAAGATCGATATCTTCCATTGAACTCTTTTTTTTTTTTTTTTTTTTTTCAATGGAGTTTTTTCCCCGTGCGTTCGCGCATGTTATCACGTACTAAAGTGACTTAAACATCGCCACGTGGTTGCATCATGTGACATCGAACATTTGATGACATGTGCGTTTCGCTGCATCGTAATTAATCGCCTTATTATCTATTTTAATTCTCCCCAAAACACCCATTTCGCAGCTGTCAAGTTTTTAATGAACCTTGAATATATTTACATGTTATTATAATCGCAACGTGTAAGCGTTAATTTTTATGGATTCCTTGAAACATATTCATCACTTTTTTATGGAATATATGCTAATTTGTTTCAAATTATAAATTGTATTTTAGTTGCATATTGCACATTTTATTTTATCACTGAAGCAGATATATGAAGTATTTTCCTCAGCGTCTCGTGTCTAGGCATTGCATGCATGTAATTATAATTTATACACATATTGAGGAAATATACTTATTGCAAATTTTAATTTATAATTGCATTTATGAGTAATCCTAATGCAGAGCTATACATATAACCCATATGCAATCAATCCATGACATTATCTATTGATTAGGGCCGTAATATTTGAATTCAGTTGGTGTCTGTAGCTGTTATACAATGTAGTCCTCTTGACTTCCTGGTCACGTGGGTATATATAGCTCAATTGTACTACATGTCGTAGATGATATAATTAATACTGGTAGCCCTTTGAACATGCTTCTGTCTGTGTTATAGCCCTTTTTCAGTGTCTTTGATTAATCACTCGCTCAATCGTGTTTCAAATGTCGCAATAATCGATATTATTCTTGTATGTTGAAAGTGATGCACCTGCCGTGTTTTACGTGCGTTATGATATTGAGAAGTCGATTGTCCTTACTCTAGACTATATCATAACGTTCAGTTGCCTCACGGCTTTTCTTCTTTTGGAGTTATTGTTCCTGTAACTTCCAGATATTGAAATCTTTAAATGAAGAACTTGTTGAATTGTTTAACTTTTTTTTTTTTGCTTTCTGTAGTATTCACCTCAGATGCTAAGTTCTCCTCGCTTACCCACTGGGTATAAAGCAGTCATGCAATTACATAATAAGTTATTGTGCTCCATGAATCTGTCCTTAATTGTTAAGTCTTTGTTTTGGTTGCATTGTTACGTATATGTTTTATCATAATTTACATCTGTATTACATAAGATGCGACATCCGGTGATCTCACTTCCCTTTGAAATTGGAAAAAGTATAAGTTGTTTTTTTATGTTATCAATTTATTGATTTGTGTGATACGTTCGTGATTCACATGCATCTTATTTTGTCTATACGCATGTACATTTACAATTATATTTTGGACTCTCCTTCAATAAATTATTTCTATGTTTAGGGCATTCAGGTTATCTGTAGGTCAAATGTCATTGTGACCTTTTGCTCACAGGGTTTTCCATGTTTGGTCAAAGCACGTTTTGGCTTGCATCTTGCGAGTGATCATTCACATCCTCATGTTGCCTAGTGAGAGTCACGATATAATTAGCGCTAATTGGAATTTCTTGCGCCAGAATAATTAACGCAGAAGCATGTAATTAGTCCCAATGCTGACTGTATTTAAATACAATAAAATAAAATAAATAAAATAGCACATTTCATTCATTTTACTTGCTTTTCTTTCCTTTTCTTTTCTCTATTTAATGATATGTTTAATTTTCTCCTTTTTTTTCAGGTGGCCTCTGCACCATGGTGGCTGCCTGTCAAGGGAGCAGATTGGCGACATCCCTTCGGTCCAGATACGGATCTCAAAGGAATGTGAGTTATCTTCATCTATATATAGTGCAATCAATTTTTTTTTTCATTTTTTTTTACTCTAATTTATTATTGAGAAGAAAAAAAAATGAGAAAATAATGTTGGAAAAGAATTTTTTTTTAATTTTTAAATTTTTTATTTTTTTTATTCAGCATGGATCACCCTGTTTTGCATGTTTCATGGAACGATGCGGTCGCCTATTGCCAATGGGCTCAGAAACGACTTCCGACTGAAGCTGAGTTTGAATACGCGTGCAGAGACGGCAAGGATGACAGGTGCATTGTTGAAGTTATCTCCTTACTTCGTTTGCTTCTGTTGGAAATATCTGGAAATAATTTTTGGTTTTATTGCAGATTGTTTCCTTGGGGAAGCAATATGCTGCCCAAAAATCAGCATAGAATGAACATCTGGCAAGGAGATTTCCCCAATACCAACACTGCTGAAGATGGATTCGAAAGAACTTGTCCTGTGAGTTAAAAGTTATCCTCAATTTTAGATAGAAAGACAAATTTTGAAAAGAAAAAACAAGGGTCACAAAAATCTCAAGTTAAATCTTTTTTTCTTTTTTTTTACTCAAAAGGTGACAGAGTTCAAACCGCAGACAAAATTAGGTCAAAAGAATCTGATTGGAAACGCTTGGGAGTGGGTACAGGATTGGTGGCAGACCGAACACCACACGGGGACAACCAAGAACCCCGTAAGGAAATTCCACTCTTGATATATTTCCTAATCTGATTTCTGCCATTTAGGTTGGTCCCAAGCAAGGAACGGACAAAACCAAGAAAGGTGGCTCCTACATGTGCATTAAGGTAAATGTTCTTACGAATATGAAAATCAAAATTATCGCTTCTGAATCTCCCTTTGCAGACCCACTGTTACCGATACCGATGTGGGGCTCGTAGTCAAAATACTCCAGACAGTTCTGCCTCTAATCTCGGCTTTCGATGCGCATCAAATAAACTTCCAGAATATATTGCGAAACAAATGGAAGAGGAGAAAATGGCGACTGCTGAAAAAGCGAGGAAAGAAGAGCTATAAAATCTTAAATTATTTCGCTAATTTTCTTGGGTGGCAGCTCTTATTATTTTCTGGTGTGTGTGAAAATGTGAGGTTCTCTTTTTTACTACTTGCTCATGAATCGCTATTACCATGTCTTCCTGCTACATGCTATGCTGTTAATTACTTAATATAGTAATTTGAGTCTTTGCAATGCATTCCTCTGATATTTTTTATTTCAATTTAATTCCAATTTATACGTTTGATTTCCTTATCTGTTCTTGTTAAATTGTGGAGATGATTTCTATCTTGTCTTTCATAGATCTAGTCTTCGCTATCTTTGGTTTTTCCTAGGAAAGAACATTATTTTTTCATCAAAATATATATTTTTTCTATGAAATTGATTCCTGTCCTGAGATGCTTTACGATTGAAATCCATTATCTTGCCGTAATGATTCATATTCATAAGAAATTTTTAATTCTTTTCATAAAATCATAAATAAAAAATACCTTTCATTAATCTTTTAATTTAGTTGCATCATTTATCTTTTACACAGTCTTTTTATCAATCCGACATCCGTTAACCGGGTTTCCGTGGTAACACCTGGATACAAGCAAACTATTACCTTAATAAGCCGGTCATAGAGCCTACACAAAATTCGCTCGATACCAAATAGAGTGATTTAAAAAACTATCACCTCTCTCCCGTCAAAATCTTAATCATGTTAGCTAAGAATCAGCAGCAAACAAAAGAAGCAGGGAAAAGAAGAGGAAAAGTTTTATCCCGATACTTCCTAGAGACACGGATTTGGAAACGAATCAATAACTGTTCATTACCTACAATGATCAGGGAAATTGCAAGACGTTTAAGCAATTCATTGTGCATCACCCAGTGCCACTCCAACTCAACACACTCGTTAAGACGATGTAATTATGATATGACTCAGAATATAAACATGAGTAAAATATTTATTCGAATTGATAAAGATAATAAAATCACCAACAGTAACAATATGGAATATTTAAAAATAAATATAAAAAAATACAATATTACAAAAATGTGAAATTGACTTAATTAAGGCACTACATGAAGTGTGTACCACTATAAAGGACTGTATGCACAAACAATTTCTCTTTTTCTTCTCAAACTGTCTGTCTGTTTTATCCCATCAGGTGGCTAACACATGGTTACACACCAGACATCAATGTTTAACCATAAGGGAGCATTGATTAACATAATTAACACATAATTAACATAATGCACAACAAGTCAACAATAAATTACACCACTTTAATTAGCACAGATGTATTTTTATCCTTTCTTCGGAGGCTTCAGATAGGAAGATCATTTTGACCAGTCACAGAACACTTAATTAGCATATGATTAATTATTCATGAGCTCAATGGAGAATTATACTTTCTTCAAGGCACAAAATTGTACATGAACCGATTCCAAAGGACACAGAACAATTAGATTTTATAATGCGTAATCTCGAATTAAAAAACTGAGTCACTCTTCAAAGAAAAAGTATATTACTGCAGAAACTAATTTATTCCAATTCAGACTAAACGGCTAATTTTAAATTTGGGGCTTTAATAAAACACGCTGTGATTGGTCCAAGTGCATCACTCATTGACCGAGCTGTGATAGGGCCTGTGATTGGCCGTTGACATAAGATACTTTGCAAAATGCTCCTATCTAAAGCCTCAGGACTACAAACACATATTTATGCAGCATAATACTGTATCCCTGACACTGAATATAAGGAATAAAATATTGCAATTCATCGGAAATAATTATTAGACAAAGTAGGCTTTTAAAATGTACAAAAATATGAAATTATCTTAACCAGTTTTCCTTTACCAAGGCGGCTGCCGAACCATTATAATAATTCAATGAATCAGTTATTAATTCATCAAGTGTTCTGACCACAAATTGAAAACACCTTACAGTGGATATGTGATCCTGCAAACCACACACCGTGTATTATGCATTGTAAAATCATGACTGTGAAAGTGGTCACATAAAATTGGTGATCTCAAAATTGCTTCAATATCTTGGTCTGAACGCAAGGCAGGATATACCGAGGGTTTTTTCTAATCCTGGTAAAGAGTCTGATCAAAGGGAAGCCACCCGCAACAATTACTCGATCCGCAGTGGCACGGTTTCCGCTGCGTGGTGACCTCATTGACCTTTGGCGGGGAGGTCACATGATCAGTTTTGACGTGACCGTTGGTGAGGATGAGTTTGTCTCTGCGGATGTCTCCGGAATAGTCATAGGTCAGCTCCTCTCCTGTCCGGATATCCCTCAAGGCAAAGAGGGAGATGTGCGGAATGTTATTTTTAACGCGTACGGGAACCATATACAAGTTGGGAGAACACGAGTGATTCACAAACCGACCGACATTCCCGATGAACGTGGGGTCGACGTAGGTCGCACGCGGTTCGGCATCTTTACCGACTCCCTCGTGGACTGCGATGATGTAATTCAGGTCGACGTTAGTGAGTTTCCTCGTGCGATCCCTGGCGACCTCGTGCGTGAGTAACTCGCCGGCGTACTCGCACACAAATGAGTTCTGAACAATGTCCTCAGCCGCTCGCAAGCCGAAGCCTTTAGACGCGGTCGGGAATACTTCTAATTTGCGACGAATGCCGTGTTGCACGACTCTATTCACACAAGTGGCTTTGCATTGGCAGCGGAGGTTGCACTCTAAGATCGGAACCATCTTGCGACTGAACGGATCAACCCCAGTCAGCAGTCCATTTGAGTCATACGCGGCACCGAATCGAGAAATGCACGGGCAGGATGAGTTACACGACTGCATGTCCTTGCACTTGCAGCCTTCAAATTGCTCGTAGTATTCTTTGATGCGACGATCTGGGCCAGGAATATTGTTCTTCACGTACTGAAAAAGAAGAAGAAAATTTAGTCATACTACGAGACCCATGACGTCAGTATTTCTGTCCTCACAAACCATATTGGAGCTATATCATATATACCGTTTGTTTCCCTGTTTCTGTTTCTAGCTTTCTCAAATAATAGTAATTAATCGTCCCAGTTAATCTAGGAATCCCTGTCAGTTAAACAAATGGGCCCATAAGCAGATAAGCAGTGATAAGACCTGATGGCTCAACCAGGTCTCACTAACAAAATAAACAAACTTCCCAAGTATTGAAGTAATATGATATGTGTTCAACAATGGTAGACTTGGTTGTAGTGCTTATCTGGTTATACTATACACCGTTGTAGCTACAGCGAGCCCAATGAGGTATACAGACCTCGCCCGAGAATCTGTGCTAACACCGTTGCATCTTGGGGAGCTATATGTACTAGTGTGTACCGTACACTTGTACGAGTAACATACCTCGTCGCGCTGTAGTGTGTCAGCTAATAGTAAGCATGTGCCATGACTAGATGACGAAGATGTGGTAAGTTACTAACTAACTTAGTAACTAACTTTACTAAGTTAGCAAGTAGCAATAAATTAAAAAATTAAAATTAAAATAAATTAAGTTTAAATAAATTTAAAATGATTAACTTACTGTTTTTTGTTTTTCATATAAAATGTACAAACTTGAGTTTGTGAATAAAATGATATATATATATTAAATACTCACAATGAAGTCAATGACCTGTCCGATATTCCGCGAGTCCGTCATACCACTGACAGGAATGGCGAGAGTCTCGACACCGGCAGAGATGTCAGCTGGGTTGCGAATAGTCTCCATGCGATCAAAGAAATGACTAGATTGTGTGTATGAGATCAGTCCTTTCAGCTGAGCAAAGATGGTCTGTTGATATTGGCGACTTGTAGATTCTCAAGGGAGCATGCTGTTTTTAATGTAAGAGTACCAACGCATGTATTCCATAAGCACGTTATATCAGTTTTATATATTCAAATGCCCTAATTTTGTCATATCAAACATTATAACTTACACATGTTATATATTCACTGATTAAAACAAAACAAAAATTGAAAGCAAAACAATTCGTACACCAAAGAATGGGGTAGCTGAAAGAACTAAACTCCGGAACGGAATGAATATCAAGACCGCGAAAGGGAATTCACCGCAAATGATTTGCATAACATTATATGGATGTTTTAAGAGCGTAAAAAAATATAAATAATTATAGAGTATCATATACTGCATCACATTTAAATAAAAGCTGAAATTAATTAAATATACGACAAAAACTTGAAATAATGTGACCTAAATCATTACGCACAGACACAACTTGACGATAAAAGGGGCGTTATGACTTTCACCACTGAAATATTTTGTTAATTAAAAAAAAAAATTGAAGCTTAGTTATAGGTTGGATAAAAAAATACGTAAAAAAAATGTTTAACACATTTTAATGTCAAAATATAATATAATTACAATCGTTGCTCTCCACAATTCCAACGTATTTTTTCGTCTGCTGCTGAATCCGCTGTTTAGTGAAAACCAGCGAACGTTGTTCAGTCATCAAATGCAATTACCAGGTGTGCGTACATCGTTGTACGAATGCTGAAACCTTATCGCAGGTAGGAATCTCCGTATCAAGTGCGTGGGTGCGTGGTTGCTTTGCAAGCCATTCAAATTATCATAGATAAGAATGAATGAGCCAAGCGCGGGTTTATTCAAATAAATCTGTGCAGTTCAGCTGTGCACCTGCCGCTTGCTCGAAGCCTAGCTAGTAGCTAGCTATCAACTGTGGACCGTTTGCAGGCGTTAGCTAATTATTACGAATACCTGATCGAAGTCGTTGTGTCGGCGGATGTATTTGAATCGGCGCTATTGCTGTTTTGGCGAGTATTGTATACCAGTAATTTATTCATTCAAATGGGTAAGTGCATAATCTATTCTATAGTATACTAGTACAAGATTCTTCATCTGATAGTACTCAAAAAGTACTGAAACCAGAACCAAGGCACCAATTGTTTTTCCGCTTCCAATCTTTTTATGTCGGATGTACCACAAGTACGAACCACATAGTCAGCTTGTGCACACGCCTGCTCCCCTTTAGCTCGTCTAGTGTTGCTTGCAACTTAAGGCAACTCATGTCGTTTGTAAATATTAATTATGACCAGTTAAACAATCTGATCGATAATCACTCGATACGAAAAAGATTGTCTGAATTTTGTGAGGCGACCTCAGATCAGGAGAGTCTCTGCTGTGCCAGCTCAGTTATAGAATTAATGAAAATTAGAGAAGGTAGCTTGATATCGCCAATAAACCCAACAGAAGCTACCGATCTTCTCAAACACATGTGTTGTAGCAATGGCTATTTGTGACTTTTTTTTTTTTTTTTTTTTTTTTTACTTTTTCATTTTTTTTTTTTTTATTTTTTTTTTTTCTCCTTTCCCTTTTGTCTCACTTTGTTTCACTTTCTTCTTCCTTTCACACTTCATTTTCATTTTATTTTTATTAAAATTATTGTAAATCAAGAATTTACGCAATAAATGGTATATATATATATATATACTAGTATAATTACACAGCCAACCAAGGAGCTAAAATAAAAAATAAAAAATAAAATACAGTAGAATATTGGAATAATTGTTAAATCCCAAATTTCACTTCATCTTTAATTACGATTGATTGCGTGTCTATTCCACAGCTACAGCGGCATGAAGTGTATCCACAATGAGTCACACACTCTTTCTCGTCATCTGCTGCTTGCACCTAGTGAACTCAGCGCTTGATCCCAACGCAAGTGCTTCCCTGTTCCCCAACCTCACGGCTTTCCACGATTTCATCATTAACCTCAACAACGCAACCACTGAATCCTCAACATCTCTGCCACCAGCCACTAACCATGAGGCAACGACTGCTTCAGTCACTGATGATGCAACGACTCCAGCCGACACTCACGAACACCCTACAACTCCGACTCGAGCGACTTCAACTTTATCGACGACGACCATCGACGATGACGACCAAACCAGCATAACCAGCCCTGAGGATCCTGCCTCAACGAATGAAAACATATCAACTACTATCTCTGAGATAAGTGAATCGAGGAGTACTGCTACAACAGACTCTATCACAACAAGTACTCAGTTAAACTTCACTGTATCTGGCGTCGAGTCTGTTTCCACCAAATCCCCTGACAGTCATTCAGGGTCAGCAAGTGCAGATGATGGAACAAATGTTTTCAGCACTGTTACAAGCTTGGTCATAACAAACAGTGAAGTTGATTTGGTATCAAGTACTGTCAACTCAATTTCTGACTCTAGTTCATCACAGAATACTGAAAGTACCTCGGAAGACTTTCAGATGACGACTACAACAACAAGTGAATCCATTTTTTCGAGTACCCAAGAAACCAGTGCATCGTCGGATACTGGGAGTACTCTCGAAGACTCTCTTGCCACCAGTACTGCCGCTAGTACTACTTCCAGCTTATTGGACAATTCACCAAGCAGTAGTGCGTCACCTGTTGGCGTTACAGTCGGTGCTACCACCACTGTGACCCTTCCATCAAGCGCATCTGTTCATCCGCAAACCAATCCTATCGTCTCCACCACGGCAGATAAAACTTCAGTCTCATCTGCTAATCGAGTCTCTACAGCATCTGAAGAAGAAGTATCATCAGGTGAGTGTGGTTTCCCTTCTCACAAGTTCACAGCCAGTAAATATTTATTTTATTTCAGTCTCCGTTCAGCCGCCCATTCTTGTTAATCCGATCTCATCGATGGTGATTGATCTCGGAACGGTTTTTGAATTCCCAATCCCGGACGACACTTTCTATGACATCACCGACGGCAGCACTCGTAACCTTAACGTCACCGTGACAACGGTTGCTAATGACCCCTTGTTGCCAGACTTCTGGCTGCAGTTTAACCAAGAGACACAGACGCTGCACGGTCTACCTCTCACAGATGATGACGTACAGAAGCTCGTCAATTTTGCAATTACCGCCACAAATTCAGCGGGAGCCAGCACTCGCCACACTTTTGAAATCGAGATCGACCAAACTTCGATCGAGGACGTTTCGCACGAGTTTCAGGCGACTTTCGCCATCCGACACCAAAACGTAGAAATCTCACGCACGTACCTAATCTCTCTCATTCGGCGTTTAACCGATTACTTCAAAGACGATGATGCTGACTCTCTGAGCATCATATCCATCTCTGAAGGCTCCGTCATTCTCAACTGGACAAACAACACGATATCAAAAGGGCAATGCATGAACGACACTCTGACAGAGTTATACTCTCTGTTATATACAGATGGCAGAGTCAACCCGTCTTTCCGGGTTGCCATGGAACCGGATTTCCCCGTTTCTGATGTCGGTTTCTCTTACCGCGGTATTTGCCTTGAATACGAAGCCAGCACCGCGCCATCCACGGACGATGAAGACGACTCGATCGTCCTCCTCCTCGCTATCTTGATTCCTTTGCTGCTCGTTGCTTTGCTCATCTTTCTCTGCGCTTGTTATCTCTTTGGGTTTTTCCGTTGCTGTGACCCGCAAAACGGGAAATATCACCCTGACGAGGAGTTGTTTGTTGACCGTAAACCTGTGATTCTCCCGGATGAGTTCGCGACCCAGCCCTCTGAGAAATCGCGCAAGTATCCTGTGATCGTTCCTTCCGATTTAGGTCACACGACTTATGAGAACCTCGCTTTTGAGGCCGAGCTATCAGAGGCTCCATCGCTCAAGAAATCCACCTCGAGCGTTTCCTCTTCCAAAGCGGACTCATTGCTGGATGAGAGCAGTTTCCCCTCGACATCTTCGTCGGTTGATGTACCCACTCCAGAGTACAAAGTGCCTCCAGCATATCTCTCTCCTGTTAGTACCTCCAGCGCTTGAAAAGTCGCGAAAGAAGGATTTCTGTGCCTCTTTTACACATTTTTATACAATGTTGATTTGTCATTCCATACATCCGTAACCTCAGTGTCTGTTTGTATTTCTATAGTTGAATTTATAATATACACGTCCCCCGCCCCCCTCAACTCTTCTTGCCAGTTTGAGTCCAGACATATCTGCCCATTCTGTGTTCAATCACATCTAATGTAACTCTTAGTCAATTATTTTTAAAATACTTTATTACTTGTAAACAAATTTATTTTATGTATGATTGTACCATCATGTTTTTTTTCAGTGTCTTTTATTATGCCCCTTATTAAAATTTAATTTAATTATGTTTAAACTCTGTAGAATTCCTGTATGTAACTATATAATAGTGTCTACATATCATAGTGTATAGATGAGTGATACTTGATTAATATGCTTTTTATAATATTTACAGTTTTATACGACATGAAACCCCTGCGATTCTAGTGACCTTTTGACCTATTGTGCTTCCTCATCTGCTGGTTATCATATGTAAAAGTATTTTATATTTTATGTACATGTGGCTACGGTAAGCAACTGATCATCAAAATGTTCAATATTGATTTCTTTATCTTGCGATAACATTTTATTTCAATATTGGCTCCAAGGAAACATACATGTTATTTTTTGTATTTTTAACCCAAATGTATGTTACAAGTTTCAAGAAATTCTTTATCATTTGCAGCGCTAGAGTACATGTTACTACATATATCCCTAGTCATTTTAGTCATGTTTTGTACATTATTCTTTGCATTGTTCATCACTTTTTGTATTTTATCGAATGATGCTCGAAGTTTGTGGTTGTTTATTTTTCATGTTGAGCGCACATTTTGTGGATAAAATGCCTTTTTATTATTTTTATTATTTTCCCGTGTACAACACTGGTAAGTGACCTTATTTTGATTCACCTCTTTGACCCCCTCTTTCTGATCTCACACTTTTGATAATATATTTTTAACTTATTTTTGTGAAGGGAAAGTTTTTTTTTTTTCGATACTTTTCTCTTTGCTGAATAAATTTTGTGTATATCGTGTGGATTTTCTTTATGAGCTCTTGTTGACAATAATGGATTTGTTTATTTTATGTACATGCATGATGAACTTATTATGCATTGGTGGTTTCCAAGTCTTAGTTCTAAGGATAGATAATTTATTTCAGACAGAGAAATACAATGCCCGTGGACCATGGCGAGACGCGGACGTCTGTTGAGAAACACAAAAAGTAGAGAGGAAAAAAAAGTCACAATGCGGAACTACATATCAAGGGAATAGAAACAGAAAACAGCAACAAATCTATAAAAAGAAGGGCTTGGGCAAGCAAAGCAGGGTCAAGTTGCCTCAAGAATCTCAACTTCCCTTGGAACGCATGGAGCGAAGGCCATGACGGAAGGAGACAGCGAGCTCCACACTCTAGCTCCTTCTGCGAGCAAATTATTGGCAGTGGTCGACGAAACTGAGCGAGGGGGCCGATTCGGAAGGTTGGAGCGCGTGTTGTATTGGTGGACATGTAGATGGGTATTGAGGATGTTGGACATATTTCGAGCCAATGCAGCGTTGGAATGAAGGAACATTAATTTCGCGACTTCAAACAGGGCGAGTTACTTGACGGGAACATAGTAATTACATAATTTTATTGGACTGTAACTATTACCTAAATTAACAGGGTGCCACTTTATTGAGTTTATTTAAGCATGAAGCAATCAAAAGTTATCTACAAAATATAGTAATTAAGATTGAGGGAAAAATTGAAAAAAATAGCACACATGAAAATATTGATGTATTTTTTCTTTCAATAAAGCCATCATTTTTGATAATATATATTAATAATTTTAAGATGAAAAATTTCAGCTTCATCAAAAAATTACATCCCCATACCCAAGGATGAAGAAGAGTTCTTTCAATCTAAATTTCAATTTCAATTTAAACCCATGAAGGACATCAAGTAGAATTAAACTTGCGTGAAATATATATAATATAATATAATATATATAATATATATAATAAAAATATATATAATATATATTATTTATATAATAAAAATATATATAATATAAATATATATGTAAAAATCAGTGCCATTATTCTGGTTCTAAACGATCGACTGCTTAAAAGAGGCATTGATCGATTGCACAGTTTTCAATTTAGAAAGAATTAAAATAATATATTAATTGTGATGATAACAATGCTAATACGGTATCCGTGCAGACGATAAGACGCGACAAAACCACGACTAAATTTAACTTGAGATAATAACATGCAATCAATATGATAGGCCTGCACGAATTCACTGTACTCAGTTCAAGACCAGATTATGAAGATCATTTTCAGGATCCGTTGGACGGACAACATTGCAAGTAGAGCAGTCGGGACGGCAAACCCCGTTGTCTTTGCTTCATGTTTTCCGGTTGGTTTTCGGACCGCCCTGGATTCCCATTGAGTGGAGGGATCGGAACAATTCCCGTGTAGACGACGATCTCAACACAAATGCCGCGATGGGCAATGCTTACCATGTATTCTTGATAAAATATCAAGAATGCGTTTGCTTACATGTTAAAGGGATGGGGAACTAAATTTTAAGTGATGTTCTATTGACTCATAGCACCAATTGATAGCATTCCGTGCCAAGAACACCCTGCCTGGATGCAAGCGTAAGGAAATAATGCATTCCGAATATCGGGGTTAGCATTGCGCCTATGGGAGAAGGGCTTCCATTGCGAAGTATAGGAGGCAAACGTCAGCTGATGGCTTGGTTTGGCTGATGGCTGATTGGTCCCGTTCCCCTCGTGAAGCTATCGATTTCAGCCAATCAGAGCAGAGCATCTTCGCCATAAAAGGACATCTTTGTTGTTTACGAAACGAAAGCGCATGCGTGGTGCACTCTGGCTGACCTTTTTACTGTTTCAGGATGAGAAACGTGGTAGGTGTCCTAGAAAATCGCTTGTTAAAATAAGCAAAATAGCGAAAAATATTTTTTGTTTGCGCCTGACTGGTGGCAAAATGATTATTCTATCTATTTCCGAAAAGAAAATAAAAAAATATCAAGGGGTTTAGTCGCAGGACACGGTGATATGACGAGGCCCATTGTAAAAGACGGGGAACTCGGTGTTTCATCACAGCGACTGACGTCACGCCTAATTAGCATTATATCTCCTGCGAAATCGTTAGCGATGATATTCCTTGTGTGGGCCAGGCATAAGAATCATTTTTGTTGCATCAAATAACGACTCAAAGTCCATTTTCAACCAGTTCTCCCTCCCTTTAAAGCGGGTGGCAAATGCTCACCACAGTATTGGTCTGCGAGGGAATGCGGTCTGGTCATCTCTAGAGAAAGGCGATGTTGTTGTTCTTTCGGTTGTTGGGTCCGTCTAAAAAAAAGAATAAAGAAATAAAGAAATAAATAAAGAAAAAAAATCCGACGTTGGGTAACAGAAGAAATCGCTGAAGTAGACGTTCGGAGACTCCGTGTACATCGCGCGGTGAAACCAGGAGCTTCCCTTCCCCAAACGGGCTGTTATCATAGCGGAGTCCGGTGCCATTTAGTTGATGTTGGTCGCAAAGTGCAGTACGCTCAATCTCTCATTGATAAAACACCGTGGATCGCCACTCTTATCTTTCACGTACACCTCCATTCTTTAGTCTCTCTGTGCTGCCATTTTCCCTTTTTCGTTCGTATCGCGATTGAAGTAACGCAAGTTATATAGACCACTCTTCATCCCCTACATTCCTCGACTGTATATTCCTCCGCTTTTTGGTAGTTGAGTAGTTTTGCCAACGCAAGTCGCTTGTAATACAAGAAGCCCGCAAAGACAAATGATAATGAAGAAAATTTGAAGAGGATAAGTCGCTTTCAGTTCAATTATTAAGTGCAAGGAAGTACGAGTGCAAACGCAGCGAAATTCCGCCCGTCAAAGATCTATGCATGCACGCACTCTGTTCATGAATGCATTAAAAAAAATCTGTATATCGCTTCGCTAGTTAAAATAATTTTGAAAGGAAAATTTTAATCAAGAAAATTCCTTATGCTGAATCCTAAAGGGGGCACAACTATATAGAAAGATGAACAATATGAAAAAAAAAAAAAAAAAAAAAAAAAAAATAATAATAATAAAAGAGCTTAAAACCTCGATATATCATTGAGAGAGAGGAGAGAGAGAGGGAGAGAGATAATAATTTATTTTGGCGCAATAATTAACTAGATATTTAAATACAATTAAGACAAAAGCCTTGGAGACCAGTGAAAGGCAATTCGAGAATGCCGCTTAATTCACTGGCCACCAGGGGGAAAAATGCTGCAAGAAAAATTTAGAATAAGGTTGAATTAAATTTAAACACATGCAACAAGAAAAGAAAAAAGAAAAAGGATATAAATGCATGCAATTAATAGAGGGAAAACAAAACAAACAAAAAACAAAACAAACAAAAAAACTAAAAGAAACAAGCAAGAGTGAATATTTACAGATTTGAGTGTATTAAGGTCTGGTACAAATATAACAATTTTGATTTAAACAGACTCTTGAGTAATGTGATATCAGATAATTTTTTGAATAATTTGAGAAGCCATTCAAAGAATATGAAATGTTTTTATCAAAAATACAAGGTGGTTGGGTGTTAACAGTGTCGATTAATTTATATCTTAACAGTTGTCTGCAATACTCATGCAAGAAACGAGGAGTGGAAAGTCTATTACTTCTTCGGGTGTTATAAGAGTGATGATCTCCATTTAAAGTGATGAATCCATTCAGAAAATAGGTTGGAAGTTGCAAATTAAATAATGTATGTGTAAATTTAAGCTGCTGCAATTGATGAATATCTTTCATTTTGGGTATTTTTAAATCAATGAATAATGGGTCTGTATGTGAAAAAGGGGCAGAATTTGTGATTACTCTCATAGCTTTTTTCTGTAGTTCGAATAATGGCTCAGCTTTCCCTCCCCATAACAGAATACCATAATTTAGATGGCAACTGATCAGTGCAGTATAAATAGTTTTTAAAATAGAACAAGGCAAGAATTTCTTGAGTCTATACAAAACTCCGATTACTTTAGAAATCTTTCTTGATGTTGCAGAGATGTGGGGCTTCCAAGATAAATTTTGATCAATAAGAATACCTAAGTAACTAAAGTGGTCTACTTTTTCTATCTCTTCATTATTTAATATGAGCTTAGGTGGCTGGACAGACTTCTGGAGGGGGGGGGGGTAAAATAGTGCTTTTGTTTTACTGACATTGATTTTCAAATTTGATTGATTGCGATGGATGGTTAGAGAAAAAGTTCATTGTAGATAATAAAGTTGTATCATCAGCATAATTAATCATTTGAAATGTGTTAGAACTACAATTGAAATCGTTCATGTATACCAGAAACAAGAAGGGACCCCAAATTGATCCTTGGGGGACTCCTATATTGAGATCAGCAAAATCTGAGTTGGTTTGATTACAGTTGTTTGCAGTATATTGCTTTCAGTTATTTAAGTAATTCTTGAGGAGGCTGATGGCACTTTCATTTAAGCCATATTTGGGTTTATCAAGTAGTATTTGGTGATCAAGGCAGTCAAACACTTTCGTCAAATCAATAAAAATACTGAAAGGATTTATACTCTTATCCATGTCATTTACCACTCTGTCGACCAGTTCAAGTACGGCGTGTTCAGTAGAATTCCCTTTTCTGAAACCATACTGATGATTGAATAGAAGAGAATTATCAGTGAAATATTTATACAGTTGTTTAAGCAGGAGTTTTTCAAAAATCTTTGAGATAGATGGCAGTATAGATATGGGTCTATAATTATTAGGGTCAGATTTATCCTCTTTCTTGAATAGTGCCTTAACTCGGGCAACTTTCAAAGAATCTGGAAATTTGCAAGTTGAAACCGACTGATTAAAGATAATTCCAGTGGTTGAATTATCACTGGCTTGATTGCCTTAATCAGCGAAGATGAAACACCATCACCAGAGGTTGTTAGTTTGCGTTTTAGGTCATTAATTGCAGCTTCTACTTCAAGGGTAGTTACTGGATGGAAGGAAAACTGGGTCTCAATGTTTTGAGTAAGATAGTCATTATAATTAATTTGCTGTGCATTTGAGTTCTGAAAAGAATTCGATATTTTAAGTCCTATAGTGGAGAAATGTTTGTTCAGTGCATTTGCTATAGATTTATTATTTGTAAAAGTAGTACCATCTAGGTTAATTTGCGAAGGGAGATCTTGTTCATCGGTAGAATTTCCTCGTACAAGTAGCTTATTTATAGACAGCCATGTTCGTTTTATGTCATTTTTACATTGATCAAATTTAGAATGATAATAAGCAGCTTTTGCAGCACGAATGAGTTTTTTAAGAATTTTATTATAGTTGGATAAACTCACTTTTAGAACTGTGTATTGAGGAGTAGAAGGGTTGCTTTGTTTAATTTTCTTATACAATTTATCTCGGGATTTAATTGATTTCAATAAGCCCAAGGTAATCCATGGTGTTTTTTTCTTCTGTTTATATTTGTTAATTTTTACTCGTTTTGTTTCAGTGTTAGCACTTATAGCTTCCTGTAAAGTGTCTAATTTTCCTTTAAAGTGATAATTTTCCTTTAAAACCCTTTCATAGTCAATACGATGCAAAAGATCAGCATCACATATGTGGTCACATACTTTTTTGTTAAAGTCAGTTACTTTTTTAGTAATTGTAATGTAGCGATTATGAACTTTTAATTTTTTAAGACAATTAATGGTCACAAAGCACCCCTGATGATCAGATAGTTTGGTAATCATGATGCCTGCCATAGTTTTGGCATAAGCTGGAGAGAGCTTGCAGAAAAAGTTATCTAAGAGGGTTCCACGATGGTCAGTGAACCTTTTTGGATGAATAATTTTTGGGAGGAAGCCATGTGAAACAACTGAGTCTGCAAATTCATGAAAAAGGGGCTTTTCATGAACCTGCAGTAAATTAATACACGTATTGAAATCACCTGCAATTACTGATTCAAAATTATTTTGGCTAAGCGTATTAAGTAATACACCAAATTCGTTAGTAAAGCTACTAAGAACATTATTATGATTGTTAGGTTGTCTGTAAACATTAGCAATAATGAGATGAGTATATTGCAAATGAACCTTGATGAATAGCCCTTCCCAGTTGGTATTCGTAGAGGTCATGTGAAAAACATCATGCACGTAGTGATCACGGATGTATATAGCCAGTCCGCTATGAGCTGAGCAGGATTTAGGTCTATGAATTAATTTATATCCATCAAGTTTAATTCTACTGAGGTCATCATTTGCATCTAACCACGTTTCTTGAAAGCAAAGGGCATCAAAAGTGATCTCACTAGAAAGAAGATCATTTAAGAAGATCCTAATTGCATCAATTTTGGCGCGAAGACTTTGAACATTTAAACTAAAAATTGAGAATGATGTGCATATAGAAGGAATTGAGTTCAAGTTGTCTATGTCATAGTAGTCGCTGTGGGAGTTAAAATTGGGTTCAAAATTTTCTGGGTTGTCGTTTCCAAGTGAGTAAATTGCATTAAGAGAATTAAGATCGACACCACCAAAATTACTAAGTATAGAATTTGTCAATCGGTTTGGGTCGATTGTGAAGTGAGACAATCATGCATATATATATATGCTCAATAGAAAATCAATCTTCCTGTATGGCAATTCTGCCTCTTCCCTTTAGCTGCCGGCGAGCTCTGATGACGTCGTCCCGCAGTTCCCTTTGGTGGAAGCGGACGATGATGCAGGGCGCGGATGGGGAGGGGGTAGAGGTGGAGCCTGGATGTTTGACCCTCGTCTTAGTGGGAAGGGGATGAGCAGTATCTATGTCGGACTCACGGCACTGGATTGGTGAACCATTTGGCCCCTTGAGTTGCCTCACAAGGGAAGCTACAGCTGTTTTACAATTCTGTCCGGGGGCCAGCTCTAATCCCCAGATTCTCAGGTGGGACCTACGGCTGTGTTGTTCAAGTTTGTTGCCATGTCTCTCTGCAGTTCTGACTTGAGCTTCAAGATCTTGGATTTTCTGTTTGTATTTCTCTTCAAGTGCCAGCAACTTTTTGGTGAACAAATTGGCTGTATCTTCAGTGGCCTGCTGTACAGCTTTGTACACTATGTCAATTTATCATTGAATAATGACAAATTTGTATCGTCCATTATCGATTTCTGTAGAATTTCTCACAAAAGAAAATGAATGCTATTGACATGTCTGTAGAAATGCTTAAAAATATATGATGAGTAATTCAACACTACACCTTGTCACCCTGCTTCATGGTAGCGTTGAGGTCATAAATACAATATATTCATTAACATTGGTCTTCCACAAAAATGCCAGACTCTATTATCAGCATTAAACCATGAATAATTTGTTTGCGCATGTTTTCTAGCACCATGAGTACAATGAGTACTGGTAACACTACATGTAAAGAAAGTCAAACAATTGTATGCATTAGAGATGCATGAAGCCGCGCACCGGCGTGCGTGCATTCAGTGCTTGTTTTTTTTGTTTTTTTTTTTTTTTTTTTTTTGTTTTTTTTTTTTGCGGCTTATCAACAAACTACAAGCTTTTCTTTTTGCAATTATGGTTTTATTTAACTTCCTTTAGCTTTTTGCCGGTCAAATTCTTTAAATGTTTTTATAATGCTTTTTTCATTCATATTGTACCGACAGATTGATTGATTGATTGATTGATTGATTGATTGATTGATTGATTGATCCATTCATTGGTTAATTGATTGAATTCCTTCAAAAAGGCTCGTCGCCCATCTGCGTTGAAACGAAACAGAGCGACTGTTTCGATCTCAGCTCACTTAATTGACAGGGGTCTGTCGTACGACACAGTCGTGCGAGCGCAGTTCACGCTTCTCAACTTGTAACAACGATGGTTTTACTTGTCATCTGGATGGTGTTAATGCCACACCTGGACATTGCTATATCAAGCACTATTGGTAAATATATTTACTCACTATAATTACTCAGGGATAATTTACATAATGACAGTTTTTCACTGCCTGCATTCATATAAATCCTAGCTATAATTTCTCTATCCGACCCCAAATATTATTATTATGTCAATATTGTGTTCAATGGTAGAGATTTATGACTTTTTAACTAATTGTTAAAAATGACTCTTTTGAATAATGGATATATATGTTTTAATTGCAACCATTCAATGAGGTACTGGGGTCAGGAAGAGCAAATCAGCGGCTATATTGGAAACACGAGCAGGGAGTTTGGCACACTTAATTATAATCCTGCTTTTGACTTGGGTTGGAATTATCAAGATAAAGATAAAGATAAAGATAACTTTATTGGACCCAAAGGGATGGTTTTGGCGAATGGCAATGGTGAGGTGATGGATGATTAACTTGAGTTTATGAGTCGAATGGAGGATGGCACGAATGTATTCTGGTATCTTGTGGTGTTACACTTCAACAATCGAAGTCGTCTTCCAGAAGGCATGAAGCTGTAGTTGTCCTTCAGTGGATGATGTTGCTCACGTATGATCTTGTTTGCCTGCTTCTGAATTGTAGTTGTTATTGTTGTTTTCCATGGCGTGGTGGTGTAGCTAATGGTTCGATTCGCTTTCCTTTCTATTCGATTGACGCGTTTCTTCTCTTGCTTGGTGCACGACTGACCCCAAACGACGCTGCCAAATAGCATTACGCTTTGGATGGTAGATTTGTGAAAAAAGTTCCCGGATGCGGCCATCCACGCGAAATTCTCGTAGCTTGCGCAGATGGTAGAGGCGCTGGGTGGCCTTTTTGGTCTGCTTGTTCACATGTACAGACCACTTGAGATCTTGTTGTATAGACATCCCCAAGTATTTGTAGATGTCTACTCTTTCGACGACCTCATTGTTGATGATAGTTGATTCATGTGTTCTCATTGTCTGTCACTGTCACTGTCATTCTTCTCAAATCGACAGTAGAATTCGTTTAGTTGTTCTGCCCACTCTGCGTTGTCATTTCGCTCTCCTGCATTGGAAGGTTTCTTCTTGTAACCTGTGATGGTCTTGAGGCCCTTCCATGTAGACTTGGAGTCATTCTCTTTAAAGCAGCGTTCGATTTTGTTCCTGTACACCACTTTGCTTCTTTTGATTAAGTCATTTAGTTCCACTTGACAGCGCTTCGCTTCATGGCGGTTTCCAGAGACCCACAGCTGATGTTTCCTTCTGGCTGCCTCGATGACCTCACGCGTTATCCATGGCTTGTTGTTTGGGTATATCTTGATGGTCTTCTTCTCAATGATCATCTCCTCACAGAACTTTATATAGTCAGTAACTGTGTCACTGAGCTCATTGATGTCACTGCAGTTGCGCACAAACATATCCAAGTCTGTGCTGGCGAAGCAGCCGCTCAGCCTGGCGGCCACGTCATCATTCCACACTGAGATGGTCTTCTTCCTTGCCTTTTGCGCATTTAGCTTTCTGACATATGTTGGGAATTCTGTTGGCACAATGGTAGAATATAGCCACAGCCTTGTCGCCGACGAGCAGCGCCAAACACACAAAGTTGCACACGACGGACACGTACGATTTTGAGATCATCGGATTCGTCGTAAAGAGACGCACACGATGATTATTATGACAGGTTCAGGTGATCTCAAATGCCTGAACAGTCCTCCAAAAACAACAAATCGGACTCTTGTAAAATTTGAAACAGCAACAACAACAACAACAACAACTCGTCATAACAACTTAATTATAATCCTGCTTTTGACTTGGGTTGGAATTATCAATCAGAAGCGCTTTTCAGCCCAAAACGGATGCTCCATTGCAATATAAGTAAATACAAATTCAACCCCGCAATTATTTCAGGGTGTCAATGCATGGAGACAACGCCATTGATCGACGGTGCGGCTGGAGTGACAGATGACCAGCTGTCTGTGTCGATGGTGCACACTGTTCATCACACATATGGTGCTGTGCAAAGCAGAATCAGTGAGTGTGTTGCTTGATTAATTGACGTCATGCAGTGGAGAATTAACAGAGTGGAAAAGCCCACCAGGGATGCACGCAGCAGGCAAACAACTTCAAGCCGTCACAATTAGACATGGGCTTACAATATGTAATGGCAAATCAATTCCGCATGCGCAATTATCCTGCATTTCGGATGAATTGTAGTTGAAACAACTCTTAGAATTCTAAGAAGTAAAGAGCTAAAAAACGGACTTAGATATGTTGACAAAGAATACTTAATTAGTCATAATTTTTCTTATGACTATCTAGTAAGCGAAATCTTGTCGATTGCGTGTGTATTATAAAAAAAACGTTCGCCGAGAATATTCGAAGCGAGCGTAAAAATGGCCGCCATTGAGTAACAGTCGAATTTTGTGGAACGTTCTGCCATGACGCATCAACGTTGTAACCATGACAAAATCAGCATACTACTTGCTATAATAATACGCCCCTAATTAAGGTACATGTACTTGTTAAGGTCACATGGCTTTAACGAAAACTTACTTTATATTTAAGTCTAGTATGGCTACACACTCTTGTAATGTATTACACTTTTGGATTAAAGAATACATGAACATACAACCAAAGATACAAAGTTCACAGAGTACCAAATGACCCCTATTGTTACAAACAGTCCATTCACACCAAAGATACAAAGTTCACTGATACCACCAACATAACGGCTTCCACTCGTCCACAAACCCAGCACATAAAAACACGCAATTTCAATCCAACCAGCAGACACAGAGCAGACACAGTGCAGTCAACCACAGCCACCAGTCTCCAAGACAACACCAACAGACCCCGAGATCCTCCTGCGATCAGTGATCGTTATAATTGGCTGTCAAGTACCATTAAAGTTTATACGTTGCAAACAAACGTCGCCCTTGTTGATCCGGATCACCATCGGGTATCTTCAGCTGTCGCCGAGTATAAATGTAGAAGCGGAGTCACTACAGTACTATTACTCTACAATGTTATACCCGCGAGTTTGCGAAAATGTCCATTTCTTGTTTGACAGAAACAGCAATCTGAGATATGATTGGAATTTTATTTTTCATCTCGTGACATCTATTGACAGCATTATGTTTGTCTGTTTCTGTTTGCATTGCTTGGATAATTTTTGTAAAATGAGTATTGATAAACATAGGAAGTTGACTGTGTTTGATTGTGCACGAAGATACAAAATAATGCTCGTGTAAAAATAGCAATATTTGTTGTAATAAGATCAAAAAAAGTGCCAGAAGGCTATAATCTATAACTGTCACACTCACGTGACCTACTTAGCCTCGGTAATTGCAGTGCCTCGCGAATCCGTCTAATGGCCTCACACAATATTAGTTTATATTATTAAATATTATGCGTATAGAGCAATAGGATATATGTATATTCGCTTTATAAATAATAACATTTATGATTTATTTATTAAAATGTTAACAGGTACTGATACCGGGTGGGCGGCGGAAGAGAGTTGGCCAGATGCTTGGATACAGGTGGACCTTGCTGCCTTACAGTCCTTAACTGCTGTTGTGACCAGAGGCAGAGTTGTGTATCCCCAGTTCATCAAAACGTACAAACTCGCACATAGTCAGGATGGCTCAAGTTGGTCGTGGTATACCGATTTAAACGGTGACACAAAGGTATAACCAAATAACCATGCTTATTTATTCACTATTAGCTGCACTGTTTTCAGATCTTTGAGGGGAACTACGATCAAGGGGAGCGGGTGCTTAACTGCCTTGATCCACCCATTGTGACCCGTTTCTTGAGACTCTATCCGTTGACGTGTGAAATACTGTGTATCATCAACTGGAAATTGTACACCTGCAGCAAAGGTAGTCTAAATTATTATGATAACTTATCACGATAATTAGAATAATTATGATAATTATAATTAGTATAATCATTATAATAGCACAGTAATATTTTTTGTAATTTAATAATTTAAACGCCATTGTTGTTGATCTGTGTCATGTTTCCTTTTCAGATATCCTTGCCTCCGTCCTCTACTACGGAGCATTACTCACTGCAGATGACGCCCTTCCGCCCGAATACAAAGTTCCTGGTTTCCCCAGAAAAGCCATTCCGATGGACATCTTGGATAACGACACGGCAACATGCATCCGGATCCCACCTTCTGACCAACCTCCCACGCAACTGAAAATACAATTGCAAGGATATCCGAGACACGATTCCTTCACAACAATCTCACTTCGAGGAAATGACATCAAATGCAATGAACACCACGTACAAGCAATCATTCAGGCGGCTCCGAATGATTCCTGCAGTGAACTCTATCAGCTGTGCTCCGTGGCTGAAAGCATCGACGATTGTCGAGTGACGTGCTCGGTTAAATTAATACCTGAAATATTCTCAATGCAGATCTCAATCATAGCTCCATTGCATACAAAAGCATTTCTATGTGAAGCCAAGAGGATCTAATAATTGATGTTGACGAATTTCGTTGGCCAGGATTGATGATGAATAGAAACTTAAAGTGTCCTTGACACCTCACCAGATAAACTTTTACGCAAGGATAATGTGTTTCTCCTTAACGACTTTGTGTAATTTCGAAGAAACTTGAATTTTGAAAGACAATGCTCGTTCAGAATTACGCTACTCCCTTTATTATTCATAATCATACTTTTATTGTAATTATACTTTGACGAACAGAGGACACCTGAGAACTTCAGATGAAAAGTCTATCTGAAAAGTACATCTCAATAACTCACAGAAAATAACACTGAACACAACTCAAGCAGGCCTTCTCTCGTTCGGCTCAGTTTACAAAGATTCCTTTTCTTGAGCAAGACTGATTTTTCAGTCCCTCACCCGCGGAGCGTCTGGCATTCTTCATCCGAACATGAATCAGAGGAATCACGATTCTCATAATATGCACTATTGAAAGGCCAGTTTATGACCAACTTTTATATTCATGATACTCTATGGATCTGAACAAAATGTGTTACCACGCTGACTCTCTCAGAATAAACCAGCAAGTTTTAATAGTAAATAGCTGATATTGAGTGACTAATCATGTCCGATCAGTGCTGGTCAAAAAGAAAAGAGCTGTAAATCGTACAAAACAATAATTCTGCATGGTTTGCACCGTGGCTAAAATATGGTGGGTCACGTTTGAACCAACCACAGGCTAGATCGCTTGGTCTCTACAGGCGTACAAAAGCTGGTGGGCATAATTCATGTCCGTTGTCCATGCATGCCTGTTGCCATGACAATTCCAAACACAGCTTTTTGAACATATAATTGAAATCGTAACAATGGTGCACCTCATCTCGACTTTTTATGAACGAATTGACAGTGTTTCTCAATTTATTTATTTACAGTGAATAATCAGGTGGGGGGGGGGGGGTTATATGTGGCGTTCTTCATCTACTTTAATTGAGGGCACCAGCGTCCGCTGCAGGTCTTGATTCAAAAAAAAAACTAGTTCCGGTTTTTGTAATCATCACGGTTTCCAACTCCATGTATCAAGCGCACAGGTTGAGTCAATTTACAGACAGAAGTTGGATTTATTCACAAGAACAATCGAACTAAAATGTAAAGACAGATCATCTGGAAACATTTCTCTCACATACGTTCGTCTGACACAAGCAGGTTGCTGATGACATCAGCCTTCTCATTATTCTCTTTGCTTCTTCCTTTGGTTTCGTCCCAATCCTTCATTTGCTGATTTTCATCGTCCTCTGTCGGTGGTGGCTGTTGAAAGAGAAAAACCAAAAACTGCAAATTTCATGCTTTAAATCTTTACTGTGCGAAAAGCATTGCTCCATCTGATGAAATATTTGTCCGGAATGTCCGAGTTTGCTTCCCTGACTCGACTTGACATTTTATCTGAAATTTCAGAGAGGCATTTCATTGCTTAATATAATCATTATCCATGAGACAGATTTAGGACAATTGATTCATTTCTATTTTGTCTCCTTCGAACAACAATACTTATCTTGATAAGTTGACAACAAAAGATCTTATTATCTCGGCAATCCTGGCTGTGATACCACTTCTTGTGTACGACTGATTTCGACTAATGAGTAATGAGAGCATTGGTATATACCCCTGTTTTATCCCAATTAAACTGAAAATAAACTAATTTGAACTAAAACGATATACAACTAAAGTAGTGATAAGTTATAGACCGACTCACTGTAAGTTTCTGATCATAAGCACAATGCAAGATTTACGCAATAGTTTAACGCACTCAGTCATGCTGGGACTGTGATTATATTTAAGGTGTCGTTCTCTCTACGTGAAAAAAAAAAAAACTTAATTTTAACATCTGCCTTGATATTTTGTCTTAGGAATTATATTGACCACTTATGAGAAAGTATATGTATTCCTTAATTTTACACCTCGGAATTTTATATGCATCATTGAGGCCATTCACACGAGATCCTCGCCATTCTAGTTGGATTTAGAGCACACTAGAGTGTACATTATATTTAATATTACTCAATGCTTCATTCTGAAAGTGTACCCACCCCTGGAGTATTTGCCCAATGCCAAAACCATGGAATTTAACCAGAGTAGAAATTTCTATATCTTTTATTTTTTTGCAGTGCGTGAAAAAGGTAGAATGCTCTCAACATTAATGAAAATATTTATAATTTCAAATAGATATATCATTGGGCACATCACAAAAATAAATCTGGTTCCTGGGCTTTCATTTTCGTTAGAAATACTGACTTGTAATTGCAGACACCACAATCCCAAAAAGAATGGTCAAGGTCAAACCAAGGACGCCATAGTAATAAAAACTAAGCTGGTAAATTGAATCCAGCATTCTGAGGAAACAACATGGATCATGCAGTGCACACGTAGTATTGACCAGACTAACGTCGTGGCTGCTGATGCTCCACTGATGTAGCGAGAATGAGTGTGGATAGAGGCATTCAAATTGCCGAACATGGTTTCATTGAAGTCCATGCAACCGTCAATCGGACCTGGTGGTAACGCCGGTGTGTACTGAGGGACTGTCAGGCTGCCAACACTGATTCAGCCGACAATGGTGAACGATACAATTACTCCGCATATGGCCCCCTGAAGCGATAAAAATGAGCCAACGGTCTTATAGGGAGTGCTTTAAATCTATTTACAATGTAGTTGGTGAATCTGAAGAGACCGCCAAGCAGGAATATTCCCACCATGGGGCCTCCGCATGTTCCGAAAAATATTCCAGTCAGCTGAAACATAGTTCCTGGTATTGTATTACAGACGTAAGCTACTCCAAGACTCAGACATCCGGTGATAATGACTGAAAATTAAGGGAACATTATAGAACATGATCCTGATACTCGATCAGGGTGTACCCAGCACTCTGTTGAGCTGTGTGACTCTGTAGTCGGACAAACGGTGACCAAAGAATGGCTTCAGTAAGTCTTCCCAAATATTGGCTGCGCACCCACTCACATTAGATGAAAATGAACTGAAAATAAAGTGTTGAATTATGCATTACTTTGCTGTTTAGCTCACCTGAGGGATCCGCTGTACAATGTGGCAATGAAGAATCCACTGAAACCAATGTTCTTCTTGAATACTTCTTGGACAAAGACGCTCAAAATCTGTGAAATAAACAATATTTTGACTCCTTAATGGATTCAGTTGCTTGGGATTATATGTCGCTTCACCTACTTACTGAAGCTCAGTTTCCAGTCCAATATGGGCTAACGAAAAATAAATTCCACGAATAATGAATCAATCAGCTCAGTTAGCCTCTCACACGATATGCAAAAATAACACATTCTGAACACTACTAATGCTGTTAAACGCACAGTCTTGTTTACTTTCAACCATGTTGTTGCTTACATGTAAGTGGTATTGCGTTTGGCATGCTACTCGTTTTAATCCTTTCTACCCAGAAACCAACCTTGTTGGGATTGCTCACTAATCCACCTAGGATCGGATCGCATCTCTGTTTAACATAGTAAGCAAATACTGTTAATCCGTTGAAATGAATAATCAGGATGAGTGTTCGGCCCAGCAAACTGTTCCCAAGTATTGTTCTGCAAAACAAAACCAAATGAAACCATTGTAATGTACATTGGTATGCACTACTCACTTTTGAGCGGCTCTGAGAGATTTAGTTGCAGAGTATCGCTGAACGGATGCCTGGCGGAATCCTTTTGAGGTGAGAGTCATCACAAACATACCGCAAACGAGACTAAGAGCTGAATTCCTCACACGAAAGTCTGGATTCACTCTTTGGAGTAAATTTATTCATTCCATTTTACATTGAAAAAATTATAATTATGCAATGCGCGTGCAATAATGAGACTTACTCGTCCAAATTTAATCTGCCGTGTTTCTCAGCTTCCTGAATAACTTCAGCAAAGCCACCGACTAACAAGAGACCCTGAGAAATCATGAAGGTTAACTTTTTATGCAAAGACAACATAATACTCGTATGAATACCTTGATTTGGACTGCCAAAATACCTGCAATCAGCACGAGTCCTTGAAAGACATCTGTCCAAACAACAGCTCTCATTCCTCCCTGTTGAAAAAAAAAAAAAAAAAAAAAAAAAAAAAAAAAACCGGTATATAAAACATTAAACTAGCTTCTCAAAGAATCTCAATTCTACAATTCATTGAGACTGTGGGTATTTGCTCTGTAATTATGCAAATAAATTGCATATTTCATATTGAAGGATACCGTGATGCAATTAAAGCGATGCATGTACAAGAAAGTAATACTCTCGAATCGCAGGTGCTTACCAAGGCCGTGTATGCTGTTCCGACCACAGCCAGGACAGGCAGACTCACCATCACCGATAATCCTGCCACTGAAACAAACTCCGCTGCTTTGTTTATTTCATAATTTAAGAAAATTCTCACCCGATTCCAAGGCGATGGAAGGTGCAAACATGGCGACTCCATTGTAGAGAATCTTAAAATGACTGTTGAAATACATTCGAACTAATTGTGCATTGAACCTGCCAATGGAGATAGATGTCAGTTGCATGATTTACTACTATTATAAATATTCTAAGATCTTATCAATACTCCCTATGAGATTTTTACAAATTTCTGCTCAAAAATTCAGGTATACAGGTCAGAGAAACGCATATTGCTGAAAATGGTGAGCCTGAAATTCTGTGTGTACAACTTAACAAGTATTGCTTTTCCACCAACTCAAATACCTTGTTTCTATTATTTTATCCAGACGACATAATTTCAGAGGTTGCTGTTCACGGAAGGCCACAAATAATTTCAATGGTCACAAATTTGAATATGTTATCCAGACACATGTGTGCAATTACGAGTAATGTCTAAACTCACGTACAGCATGTATTATCCCAATAGACGACCCGATATAGCGGACGACTTTCGAGTTGAAGCGGAATTGCAAATACTGGAAGAAGAAAAATAATCTGCAAAAACCTGAAAGTTTGCCCCAATTTGCCAATTCTTAATTACTTTTTACAACCCTTTTTGTCCCTACTCTCACTGAAACAATTATCTTACTAGTGTGGATATATTTTCCGAATTTTTGTTGAAGATAAATTAAGCCAATATGAAGTGATTGGTTGTGTCTTCGTTATTACGAGCTTTCACCTTACCACCGAACCCGTGGATAAATGATGTATAATTGAAGTCAATACGTCAATATTAAAAAAAATAAAAAAATAAAAAAAATTGCTAAATTGTATCTATTAATATTAAAGAAAATAACTACCTGGTATGGATTGACTATGTTATTCTGCGCCCATTTATGCAAATAAATCAGGTAAAAAGTCAATTTTGAATGAGGAAGAAACATTTAAATGCGAGTGGTGAGTGATCGCAAATAAAGCCAAATCAAATAAGCCCATGAACGAGCATTAAGGAATGTCATCTCTTGGTTAGCGCTTCAATTCAAACTCTCTGCTTTGTTTTGATTGTATGAGATAAACATTAGTCAATAATTAGTGCTACTGTCACAACAATAACAATCTCAAACAAAATTATAGTACGAGACCGTTGCCTTCTTCATACGTTTAATAAAGCTTATCCATGTTCCGGGGCCCTGTTTGCCGCCAAAAGTAGAAATATCGTGGAATGTTGAGTGCAGTCTATAAATTAAGATAAATCGGCACAAGTGTTGATGAAATTGAAATAGAAATGATTGAGATCCTTAACATGGAGTAGAGAGACTACTTTTGACCCACTCTGTATATTAAAAGTAAATATCGCTCACAATAATCTTTACACCCTCACTTTTGATATTGTTTTATGGTTCAGGAGCTGTAATAATGGTCCATCGTACATGCCGAAACACAAACTAGCAACAACAACAAAAGGTTATTCAGGGGATTTTTATCAGGGCATGCCACCAGAAACCAGAATCTATTAAATGTTGAAAACCTATCTTTCTTTTGCTATGACAATGCATGATGAATATGAATTAATGCATAGATAAATAAATTATTGATTTGCATACCGCAACATTGCACTTGGGGTTCTATGCGGTTCACAACAACATATCCCGGACCCCCAGATGTGACACAAAAACCCCATCGAGCAGTGATCACATATTACTTACATCAAAGATACTGACGAGTTTCAGGGGATAGATCCACGGTACGACAAAAAATGCAATGAGAATGTTTCCAATGAAATCTCCTGGAATATCCCAGATAAGAGGCATTGCTCCGTACTCATACATCTCAGCTGTTGATCCAATGAATAAGATAGCAGAAATGTACGACATGACCATTGACATGATGGTCGGAATGACCATCAATTTACGGTTGGCGAGGATGAATTCCGAAGTCGTCCTCTGCCGGCCACCAGTCAGAGAGTGGTAGACTCCAATCGCCAGGGATATCCCGAGTAGCACAGCCATGATGACGTAATCTGCCCAGTGAAGTTGGTTCTCCATCTTCCCGAATCGGTCTTTATTTGAACAACAACAAATAAAAATGATCTCTCGGCTCGCTCATGTCTTCAATTTATATACAGTGTAGACATAGCTATGGTTGGCCATGATTATTCTATGGTTTCCCGCCTGTTTTGTGCATCATGTGCCGCTTTCATCTGGTCCACTAAACTTCCATACGCGCGAACTAACATAATCCTCTTCATAATCTGGTCTCTGGCTCCGGCTTTATCCGCATGGATGCTCCCTGTTGTCTTCTCATGGGCTTTATCCGCATGGATGCTCCCTGTTGTCTGCTCTTGGGCTTTATCCGCATGGATGCTCCCTTTTGTCTTCTCATGGGCTTTATCCGCATGGATGCTTCCTGTTGTCTGCTCTTGGGCTTTATCCGCATGGATGCTCCCTTTTGTCTTCTCATGGGCTTTATCCACGTTGATGCTCCCTGTTGTCTGCTCATGGGCTTTATCCGCATGGATGCTTTCTGTTGTCTGTTCATGGGCTTTATCCGCATGAATGCTCCTTATTGCCTATTCATGGGTTTTCCCAGCGTTCTGCTTGGATCTTCCTCGTGGTGATGTTGCGTTGGTCATATCTAATGAAGTACGCTTTACTGGACGCTTCATTGGAGCTGAGAACAGAAGCAGCAGTTGGGTGCCACAGCATAGATATTGAGATTAGTATATACACGCTAATATCCATATATCTTTGTGCCACTGTGTCTTGTGCAGCAGTCAACGTAATATATAACTTTATTGTGCGATTTGACATTTAGTATAGCGCAACATATTTTGCTTTGCAGTCTTTCATGCAAACCCAAATCCTACACTTCTATATTACAAGAAGAGTATTCAATCAACACAATCATGCAATTAGTTCCTTGACCTGCTCAGTTCGACAAACTGCAATAACCGTTTTCTCCTAAAACCATTTTACACGTAATTTGGGACCAATGTTTCCTTAACCTTCGATAAAACTCGGCTAGACCCCCGAAGAAGCCAGCCAGTCGATTGTTTCGTGGTCGGTTGAGGCATTTTCAGCTGGCTAGCCGGTCAGCCGACCTCTTTGTGACTGAATAACTGAGATATTCTTCCGGCTGGCTCAGATCAGCTACATTGCTAATACATGTTGCATGCATTATCTAAATTCATACATGTAGCCCCAGCGGGGGGGGGGGGGGAGGAGGCTGGTGTGGCAGTGGAATAGAAATAATTATAAACACTATATTAAAAGATAGAAATTAAGATAGTAATCCCTTTTATAACAATAAAACCCCCATGTTATTGCTCAATTTTCTTTCAGAATCACCGGAAATTTGAAATGAATTTTTAAACTTATGCGAACATAAATGAATGGGATGCACCGTAATTTAAAAAAAGCTTCAATGAAATTCTACGCATACAAAGAAAAACTAATATAGATCATGTAATATAGATCATAGTAATATAGATAAAAGTAATATAGATCATAGTAATATAGATAAAAGTAATATAGATCAGTATAAAGTGGAGAGAACGTATAGGAACTCAAACGTATAGGAATAATCTCATTACAAATCGAAACATAATCATAGACTAAAAAATCCTATTTTTTTCGTATTTTTAAAGAAATGCGCTGATTATTATTCATTTTATTTCATCTTTCATCTTTCATTTCCAAATTATTATTTATTTTATTTGTTTGACATGTACATGGTTCTCATGAACCACAAATCCATATTTGTCCTGAACCAATAAATATTTATGGGTGTGCAAATAAGCGAAAAATTATAATGTATAGCATTGTTGTGAGACAACGAAAATACGGTAATATCGCTGACATGTCGCTCACTATACTTGGAACTCTTTAGCTTTTATGTTTGAGTGCCTTCGAATGGAATTATTGTGATGTCAATTGCTGAATATTGTACCATGATCGGGTCGGGTTCCACTTAAATCTGTATTTCAATTTTCGGCGGTGACGGCGGAACCATCAATAAAATGTGGTGGCTCTGAAGTCAAGGGAGGGTAATGGGAGGAGTTTGAACAAAGGGGTTTGTGTACAATTGTACTTTGGTATTTGATCGAAGCTACTAACTGAGCAAGGCATGGCATTGCCGTGACAGGATGGGTGTTTTTTTATGGCACTCTGATGCTAAAAGTAATATAAATTATTGTGTCTTTATTTTCATGATATGTGTACACGTGAGGTATATTAGTACAAAATATTCACGGGAGAAAAGACATTGAGAAGAAAAAAATAAAAGAGAAATATTGGTGCCTCCATCGGTGAATAAGAAATGTAAGAAATGCAGTGATTGAAATTAAGTCTGATTTATATGCTGCAAACAGTAAGACCCTAAGTGCAAAAAATTGTAATCATTGGCATCCAAAAATGTTAGGTAAGTTAACTAAATCAGGACGACACTTCTACATAAATTGAAGAGCGTTGCAGGGTTTCAAGGAAATTAGTGAGCTTGGAATGCCCTTAACCTTCTTATGCAATTTTTGATGATAAGAAGATCAAAGGTGATAAAACCTCCAAAAGATACCGGAGCGCATAATTATATTCAGTATTTATGGAAACAACATGCAACCAATAAATACAAATGCAATATAGAGGCTTGTAGATTTTTTAATCGAGCGGGAATCCTAATTATATATGTACATAATTATTAAAAAGATTTCTGTGCATGTACCTAGAATTAGGATTCTCCTGCGACACAAAAATTCTACATGCCTCTAATACTCGGCTGCCAAAAAAAATTGGCAAAAATAACTGACTGACATGTACTTTAATTACTGTAAATTCTTAAAATAATCAAAGATTCCGGGCGATAATATAAAATACCATACTAATATTCGGCATTTAAGGCCAAATTACCCGCAGCATTACTCAGAACAGAGAGCACGCACATCATAACAAACTTTTTTTCTTTCTTAAAATTAACCTTTGTAAATCGTGGGATGTTATCGTGGCATGACCAGAGGACGGGGTATCACGGACAGTTCCCTCAATATGTTGGTTCATGCATTTCCCTATTGCATTCCCATTTGTTAAGACCTCGAAGCTTTTGCTAATGTGCGCACACAACGATCCAAGCAACACAATGATATTCGTGATTGCAGCATATCTGCCGATCACCAGTTTCTTGGAATGGCTAAAGTCACACTCGCCTTTCATTGAGCATCAGAACCAGGATTCGCTGACAGCAATATCGCGTGGCCTATAGTTGCGGATTCATCCGTCAACTGTGATCGCTCACTGGAGATTGGAATGGCTGCAGCTTCGGCTCTCGACAACCAGTTATATTCTGAGAAGAGCATAGGTAGAGCATATGTAGCAGCACCAACACAGTCAAGATCCGAGGACAGCCCACTGTGGTGAACCTTATGCGCCTGTTCAATCGAATAACATGTGTGATGCAATTGAGTTCTGACATGGAGCCATATCTGGCCAATGAATTAGCCTCATAGCCTACAACTCTCTTCACAGAGGGGACGGGCTCATGAGAAAGACAAATAAGAACATTTTCGGTCAGCTATTGAAAAGTCAAACAGAGGCCATCGACCACTACCCAGTGAACAGCACCTTTATTGTAGATGGTGGTTAACTATTGCGCGTTGTTCTGTGGCCCACTCATGCTACATACGATGAAATATGCAGAGGGTACACCTCGTTTGTCCTCCGTTACTTCGGCAATGCGCTAGTCGTATTCGATGGTTATGAGACAACGCTGTCCACCAAAACCAGAGAGAGGAACAGGAGGATGGCTAAGGGCATCCCGCGAGAAATCTTTTTTGATGTAACAATGACCATGACAGTATCTCAAGAGTCTTTTCTAGCGAACAGAAATTACAAATCACGACTAATTGGATTGCTTCGTGATCTCTTCAAAGACCTTGATGTAAGAACATTTCAAACCGATTCTGATGCAGACACAACGATTGTATAAACTGCCTTGACAGATTCTACAGACGGACAGACAGTCATTGTCATTGGTAACGACACAGTCCTGCTAGTCATGATGGTCGCCCTCGCTACATCTTCAATGAACATATGTACATTTGTGACACTACAAAGGGACCCAGAGTATTCAGTATAAGAGTCATAGAGAAAAACATCGGAGAAATGTCGAGCTATCTTCTAGCCTGTATGCTGAGAAGCCGGAGACACCCAAAGCTGAGATAGAAAATGCTAGAGAAGAATTCCTCTTAAAACTCTATGGCTCTAACAAACTTGGGTCTACACTCGACAAACTCAGACACTACAAATACAAGCAGGCCAGAGAAATCTTCATTGACCTCCACCGTAAAACTCGAATCTCTGCCACCAACCAGCGCTGCTGCTGCTCAGCATTCCCTGCGTGCCTATCATCAGGTACAGACTTGGCGTGGGAAGATGGATGATGCAACAGCTTGGGGTTGGCAGATCGGTGATGGGATTATGGCACCTGTAGAAACCACAAAAGGAGTTGTCCCTGAGAATCTATGGTAGCATGCGACTGTAAAACGCAATGTAGGAAGAGCTGCGGCGCTGTAGAAAACTTGGACTCAATTGCTCATCCACGTGTAGTCATTGTGCAGGGGAATCCTGCTCCAACCGCCTGGAAGATCTCTGATGCTGAAATGTATGCCGGTTAGTATATGAATTATCCCAACCTGATTCGAACTTAAGCTGACAGAGCGATGAAAAGGAAGATGACAGTAATTTCCGGTTAATTTAACGATTTTTTTTATGGAGATTAAACACTCTGAGTGAGTCACTGGTGTATGGTTTAGTAGGTTTAGACAACAAAATTACTCCTGTAATTTACCTAGGGGTCGAAATGGCTTTTACCACATGCTCCTGGCGGCCATTATAGAAAATCCAAAATGGTGGCTGAAATGTCCTCCAAATTTATTTCCAAAATAATTTTCGTATTTCTGAAGCCATAAGCTTTCTAAAGATGCATAATATGTAGAATTTTTACCAGGACTATACGAATGATTCATTTCCTACATCAGGAGCTGAATAAAACGTCCAGTTTACCATTAGGGGGTAGGGTAACTAAAATGGTCATAACTTTAAAAAAATGAGCAACAAGCACCATTTATTATCTCACATATGTGTATAAGAATATATGAAGTAATTTGTGGAGAAGTTTGAAGCCATTATGCCTAGGATTTTATGAAATATTATAAAATTGTTGATGACAGGATTTCAAAAACGGTGTTCAAAATAGCAAAATTTTGGCGTAAAATCTTCATTACGAACCTTTATAGGCAACCTAAAGACTTAATATTTTGCAAAGTTGTTGAATATTCATTCCAACATATATAGAGAGATTCTTGCGTTAATAGTTTTGCGATTAGATGACAAATTACGTCATAGTTTGAATAACGATTAATAAGTCTTAAGTGCAACATTCAAACAGCCAGGATTTTTTTTTGCACAAGGTGTATCTTTGGGGAGTTTTGATATGTTGTTATTTGCGGTATATTGCATCACTTATCAAACATTTAGCTTAATGTTATTTTTCCCCTTTTTTATCCTAATACCCCTGTACTATAAGTTAAATGAAATCCTCGTCAGTAATAACCAATTACAGACTGATCTCTCTCATCAATTTTGAAGATATTAGAAAAGTGGCTTCACGTCTGACGGATTTTATTTCAAAGCAAAATATTCTTTATAATTATCCGTTTAGATTTCAACACAAACATTTGACAAACCCGCGTATTAAAAACTTGAAGCACGTTTTAGCGTTGTGGCAATTGTCGGAAAGGCTAAAAATCCTGTATTGAAATCAGATATTCAAAACCCGACTCACAAAAAGACATTTCGACCTTAAATGAAATCCTCGTCAGTAATAACCAATTACAGACTGATCTCTCTCATCAATTTTGAAGATATTAGAAAAGTGGCTTCACGTCTGACGGATTTTATTTCAAAGCAAAATATTCTTTATAATTATCCGTTTAGATTTCAACACAAACATTTGACAAACCCGCGTATTAAAAACTTGAAGCACGTTTTAGCGTTGTGGCAATTGTCGGAAAGGCTAAAAATCCTGTATTGAAATCAGATATTCAAAACCCGACTCACAAAAAGACATTTCGACCCGTATTTCCTAGTAAAAAAAAAAATTACCCCGACATTTTCAGATAGTTATAAGTGCAACTGCACTCTGGTAATTGCCATTCTTGGATAACCAGGGCTTGCGTCGTGAAGTTACTTGTTACATGAAAAATGGTAATGAAACACTATATATAGTATTATTTTTAGGTCACCTTCCTAATTGGCAGTGTTCGGGAAATCTTGTGTTAAACACGCGTCAGTTTCAAGTCTCGACTTAATCTACTTAGTCCACGTTGTTAATTACTCAGGTATATTTTTTCAATTGAAAGATAAAGGTGTGTCTAATTGATGACTGTCTTTAGAGCGTCTTCAATCAAGGCCAAACTAAGACTCACCAATGTTTTTTGTCAACTGTTTGATGTAACAGAAGTTACAGAACATTGTTATTCCTCTACATAAGACGAAATATTTCAATTAATAAGCTGAGTAATTTTATTAATCAATAATCTAATAATATATTTATTTATTTATTTATTTATTTATTTATTTATTTATTTATTTATTTATTTATTTATTTATTTATTTATTTATTTATTTATTTATTTATTTATTTATTTATTTATTTATTTATTTATTATTT
>KB303456.1:643584-658180 GCA_000328365.1 Capitella teleta
GATATCGTTTTCTCCTAAACCATTTTACACGTGATTTGGAACCAATGTTGTCTTAAGCTTCGATAAAACTCGGCTAGACCCCCGAAGAAGCCAGTCAGTCGATTGTTTTGTGGTTTGTAGAGGCATTTTCAGCTGGCTAGCCGGTCAGCCGACCTCTTTGTGACTGAATAACTGAGATATTCTTCCGGCTGGCTCAGATCAGCTGCATTGCTAATACATGTTGCATGCATTATCTAAATTTATACATGTAGCCCCAGCCCCAGCAAAGGAGAGGAGGCTGGTGTGCGAGTGAAATAATTACGATTACAGTTAAAAAAAGAAATTAAGATAATGAACACTTTAATTTAAAAAAAAAACCAAAAAAAAACGAACATACTATCGCTCAATTTTCTTTGAGAGACACCGGAAATTTGAAATGGCTTTTCACTTATGCGAACATAAATAATTGAGACGCACCGTAATTTTAGATAAGCCTTAATGAAATTCCACGCATACACGTACAAAGAAAAAGGTAGATCCATATATGATGGAGGATGAAACGTATTCGAATAATCTCATTACAAATCAAAAAATAATAAACCATATAAACTAAAAATTCATAATCGAGAATATATATATTTTTTCGTATTTTTTATGAAATGCGCTGATTACTATTCATTTGATTTCATCTTTCATCTTTCATTTCCTAATTATTATTTATTTTATTTGTTTTACATGTACATGGTTCTCATGAATCACAAATCCATGTCTGTCCTGAACGAATACATTGGTCTATTTATAGGTGTGCAAAAAAAAGCAAAAACTTGTAGTATGTGTAGTATTATAATAATTGTGACCCAACGGAAATACGGTAATATCGCTGACATGTCGCTCATTATACTTGGAACCAATGATATGGACTCTATACATGGACTATTCCTATTGGCCAGTGTATGTCAACGGCGCTGAGACTACCGGAAGTAGCTAGCAAAAGGAAGTAGCACTGTACTTTTACAGAGTTTTAGTAGGTCTACGGTAGACTACCTATTCCGCATTTCTGATTGGTTTACGCATTACCGTATTGCGCGCGTAAAAAGTGTGTTCTGATGGGGATATCATAACGCACTTTTCCATCGAACACTTCCGGCGTCTGGTTCTGTTGGTCGATCGACGTTTGAAGATTTTCCCGATTGAGAGATCATGACACGCAAATGTGTCGTTGTCAGTTATTTAAGCCGATATCACCACAATTCGCCAACAACCTTTCATCGGTAAATTTATAAATGATCATTCACATAATAATATACAGCTCCTCAAGCATCAGTGCCCGCACATCACTGTAACAGCTATACCTAGGCCCTATACCTGCAACTACAGTGAGTGTGAAGTGTTTGAAGAGTGAAGGATCCTCAGTATTATCCAGGTACGTGCTATATCAATAGTATGCAGATGGATATCCATTTAATTATATATTAAATGTACATGTATACCATAGTACACATTTGGATATATTTTTATATATTTCAAGTCCCAGCATAATTATTTACACCTTATTATAATACTTATTATTTTACCTATATCATAATACCTATATCATATAATTATGTAATTCATTTCAGTTTGTTGGCTGCATGTATGTATTGTCTATTATTATTAACGGTTAAGGTATAATAGCTGTACCGCTTCAGGAGAAGCAATGGAACTTCTTTTCTTTACATGTCAGTACAAACATGTATACAGGTATTCCCAAAGTTTATTTAAAAATTATTTGCAAATCGCTTATTTGACTTACATGCACCTTATTTGCAGTTAACATGAAGAGCTCTGCTAATCTACATGGTGTATCATTCACAAAAGATGTGTGGAATTGTTAGACTAGGTGAGTTTATTGTGCTAATTTTAGTAATTATTATATTCATTATGTGTTTTCGAAGTGCCATCATTCTAGATCCTACTGGAACCTTTGCATGGTTGAGTGGTTTCAGCGTTGAACTCTCTATTCACAGGGATGTTTGGTGTCCAGAAATTGGAGGATTGATTCCCAAATTGAGAACACGTAAGCTCTTTATCTGATCATACACCAGCACTGGTTTCATATTAAAATTTTCATATATTCAGTTAACATTTAAATTCCCTGAAAAACTGTGCCAAATCCGAATTTCTCCTGAACCCAATAAAAAAATAACTATACACTACGTAACATTATGGGTAATAATTTAAAGAACCATTATTTGTGTTTAGATTTATTTTTTTCTTCTGATTATAGTGGTTCTATTTTCACAGGTTAAATCCCCACCCCAATAAGAATGAAATAATATTATACATTTGTTTGACATTCATTTGAAATTTTAGTTTCAGAGATCCGATCAAGTTGACAGAATTATTGCTGAGGAAAACATAATTTAGAAATTTGCTTTTACTGTTCAAGTTAGCAGTGAGCCATCATGTCTGGGTTCATCTCCAAAATTCCAATTTTATTACCTCTTCATTTTTATTTTTTTAACATGTTCACACCATTAATTCAGCTATAGCTGGCTTTTTTTTACTCTCATTTCTTTATCTTTTTTCCCCTTTCTTTCTTGTCTCTCAGGCTTAAAAATAACTTTTCTTTCAGATGAATTTCTTGTATAACTGGTTCATATACATACAATTTGCTTGAGAGTTTACTGTTCAATTTGAAAAAATTATATCATTTTTAGAGCCTTTCAATTTTAATCATGATCAATTACTGATCGAAATACTAAGATATTGCCTCAATGCAATTGCGATTTGCCATTTAATAGCCCATAAACAATCGTTTACTTAAATTTCTACCAATTCCGCTTACAATTTTTGTCCTTTTACTTTTACTGCTTATACTTTTACTTTTACTGCTTATAAATAAATAAATATATATATATATATATATATATATATATATATATATATATATATATATATATATATATATATATATATATATATATATATATATATATATATTATTTTATATATTTTTTTATTTTTTTATTTTTTTATTTATTCATTTATTTTTTTTTTAATTATTTATTTATTTAATAGAATAATAAATCAATATATAATTAAATAGTTAATAATTAATTATTCAATTTATTTATTTATTTATTTATTTATTTATTTATTTATTTATTTATTTATTTATTTATTTATTTATTTATTGATTTATTGATTTATTTATTTATTTATTTATTTATTTATTTATCTATCTATCTATCTATCTATCTATCTATCTATCTATCTATCTATCTATCTATCTATCTATCTATCTATCTATCTATCTATCTATCTATCTATCTATCTATTTATTTATTTATTTATTTATTTGTTTGTTTGTTTGTTTGTTTGTTTGTTTGTTTGTTTGTTTGTGGGGCAAATCCGCGAATCACAATAGCAGAAAGATGGAATACAAATATTATCACTTGATTCACTTAATCTTTCCAGGACAATTATTTCAATTTATTTGAAATGGCTTCTTGACCCAAATACTCTTTGGCATTGGACAATGGATTAACAATATTCGCTATTCGATTATTATGCCAAACAGAGATGTGATCCTATTTTAAGTGGACTTGAGAACGCAATTAACCAGGTTGATTCTTGGGTAAAAGTTGGTTCAAAAGAGTGAATCACGAAAACGTCAAAAGCAATGTTACACGAATCTGTAAAGACACAACAATTACATGTATTTTATTTGCAGCTTGTGTAATATTAAATATAATGTACACTCTTGTGTGCTCTAAGTCCAAGCTGAATGACAAGGATCCCGTGTGAATGGTCTGAAAGACGCATAAAAATTCCCAAGGGGTAAAATCAAGGGATACATTTATACTTTCTTATAAATCATTGCCAAGATGGCATTTTGAACTCAAGAGGCAAAGTGGGTCAATTATAAATAATTCTTAAGACAAAATATCTATGCAGATACTAAAATAATGCTAAGTTTTTCCACGTAGACAAAACGGCACCTTAAATAAAATCACAGTGACAGTGTAGAAATAGAAATAGAAATAGGTGATCTGAACTACTAAAAAGTATCCACTTTTTCCTTTTATACTCATGTGTGTTCTCATGAGTATAAAAGAGAAATTAACGAGGCTTCACTGCCAGCTAGTTGAAATTTGAAATAATTAAAGTAGAGCACATGAGCCAGCGAAGATATCATTCTTACTTGTTGGTGAAGAAATAAAGATTGATTGGGGAAGATGGAGAACCAACTTCACTGGGCAGATTACGTCATCATGGCTGGGCTACTTGGGATATCCCTGGCGATTGGGGTCTACCACTCTCTGACCGGTGGCCGGCAGAAAACGACTTCAGAATTCATCCTCGCCAACCGTAAATTGATGGTCATTCCGACCATCATGTCAATGGTCATGTCGTACATGTCTGCTATTATAATCATTGGAGCCACTGGTGAGATTTATGAGTATGGGTCAATGGTTTTGGTCTGGTTCGTCCCTGGAGATTTCATTGGATACACTTTCCTTGCACTGGTTATTATACCGTGGATCTACCCTCTGAAACTCGTCAGCATATTTGATGTGAGTATCAAAGTCATTGATTCTTTGTTTCATTCTGCTGGGGCTATCGTTTCATGATCGTAATCGAGGCTGATTCCAGAAATAAAATTCTAGTGCTGAACCAAGCATTTCTGCTATACTTCTCAATTCAAGTAAATTATTCTTGAGATGCTCCGCCGAGCAGTGCAAATTAAGTCACTCCACTTTTAGCTAATTGTCAACTAGCACGATATATCAGTAAACTCGACTGTCATACATTGTTGATTAACACCCAAAAAAATGAAAAGTTAAAGGAATGATCAAATTGTGAACATTCAGAGGGGTGTTTGTTATGACTACTTATGACGTCATATTAACAGGCATTAGTGAAATGCACTTTTTTATCCGCTCATCTCCTTAAGCCGCCTCCGATTAATCGTTGAGCAATCGTCAATGTTGATCATTGTGGATAACATAATTTGACCTAAAATTTATTATCATTGATTATTTTGTGTTTTATCTTGACTTGACTTGACTTTTTGGGCCAGTATATGGTCTTGAATCTTGGTAAATTGTTATCATTTTGTTATTGGATTAGATGGGGGTTAGTTTTAGATGTTGGTGTGTTGAATATTAGCGGGTGGTGTTTGTAAGTTTTGTTTAAACGAGATTTGGAGGCGTTCGCGTAGGGTGAGTTGATGGTGTCTGCTTGGAGAGAGTTCAATGCTGTCATGATGCTGCATTATGTGAGTAACCATTGAGAAATGTACATTTTGTTATTAGATGCCTTTCAGGCTATTGATAGCGTGAATTATGTCAAGTTATTCCGGACTTTTAGAGACAGACGGATGTGTCTGTTAATCGTTAACATGTAGATTTCTTGCCTTCTCATATACCCAGCAAATAATACATATCAAGCGGTTTGAATGTATATCTGAACCGTTTACTGTTACCAAAGGGGCAAAGCAGGACGGACTGCTGTCGCCAACCCTTTTCAGTGTATATGTTTATTGTATACTTGATTACTTAAAAATGAAAAACATAGGCTGTCAGTTAAAGAGTCACTTTTGTGGAGCTGTCAGCTACGCAGACGATTTAACTCTGCTTCCCCCAACAAGATATTATTTATACGTGTATGTTCTTCAGCTTATGCTCTCAATAAAACGGTTTACTCTACTCCCAGAACGCGTTTGATTTCATTCCGGATTAGGTTAAGCATCTTGAATCCTCAGGGGCAATTTTCTTTTTTACGACATTAGCAAGTTGTCTTGTTCCCTCATATTTGATGTGCATTTCGCGCAAAGCATGATGAAAAGCGTGTCAGTCGTTGCTAGGATACTAATTAACCATTTTACTTAATCCTGTATGGTAGAATTACGGGAATGGTGCCATTGTATTTTTTTCATTTCCCCTTGATCCGATTTGCTATATGCATATACTTTGAACCTGTTTCGTCATTAAAGAGGACCTCTGTTCATTTCGGAACCTTTTTAGATCGATTCTATGGGCTTTTGTGAGTGACGAGAGACCAGTTTTGAAGTATTTGGTCAATTATGGATGATATTCAAGTAAATCTAAAATACGAATTTTTTGCTCAGGCAGAGTAGCTTGAAACGATATGAGTGCGAAATTTCTTTTATGAGAACTGCTGAAAGATCTGCTCACTCGACGGCTCTCATTGTTAACAATAGGAGAATTACTTTTATGCCGTCACGACGGTATGAAATCGAACACGAGAAGAAAGCGAGATTTTAAACCTATCGAAATCGATGTATCTAGGAATTAGCCCACAGCGAGCGTATTGTCTAAATATTTGTCAGTCAAAAGGCGTATTTGTCTTTTGGGATGCATCCTCTACCATCCGCTACTAGTTCAAAGCAATCAGAGGTCCTCTTTAAGTATCAACTTTAACCATCAACCTTTTCCTTGTGAAATTGTTCTTGTGACCTTTGTGATTGTTAATCGGGCCATAGTTCCGCTTACGCTGTGCAATGGTCACTTTGTAACGTTATTGTTTTTATTATCACTATGTTTTCTTCTTCCAGTATTTGCAATTCCGCTACAACTCGAAAGTCGTCCGCTATGTTGGGGCGTCTATTGGAATATTACATGCTGTACGTGAGTTTCACACATCTACTTGTAGCCACAAAAATTTTTAGGTTTATTTGATTCATTTTCTTAACCATCAACGCAAAAAAAAAAAAAAAAAAAAAAAAAAAATTTAAATAAAATAAAAATAAAAATAAAAATAAAAACTAAAAACTTAGGCCTCTCTTCGGGTAGAAGGCACATGTATTGTCACTTTTAGCCATTAATTTTGTGGCTTCAAAACTCCTATTCAAAGAGAGATAAAAAATAATCAGAGTTTCCTATCCCAGTCCCTTGGGGCTTGGGGTGTAGTGTTATGACGTCATAACCCAAGAGCACAAACAAGATTTATCGATGCACTTACAATTCCATTCTATGTTGAACAAATAAACGAATTTACTCTTTTAGAACTAACACTTAAACAAGTACATATTATTAGCACAAACTTGATCGAATGATAATCGTATCACATTAAGATAATAACGCAATGCAATGTACACCTGAGAATCGGGTAATTTCACTAATTTGCCTTCAAGCAAACCATCATTTGCACATAAATTGGTCAAATACTAAAATATTATTGTTTTATTATTAATATTAAATTGAGTGAGAATAAGTCGATTCCAACGTCTTGTAATAAACTATAAACACTATCACTCTACATGTTAATTACTTCATTCATAATTACTTCAATCATCATTTTTCGATTCGAGGCTGATCCGTCACCACAGCAACATTTTTGACACGGGTCGCCTTGATGGCAAATAATATCAAAATCAATCTAATTATAATCATATCACTCTAATTATAAACCCCATTTCTGACATGATCAACATCTTCATTAACAAATGGTCCTCTAATGAAAGCAATTATAATTTATGATTTATTTACACAACATTTATATTTTGCATTTATTAGCAAACTTAAACTTACTTGCAGTGAGATCGTCTCCTAGTGAAACTTTCAATTTTAGTTTATTCAATTCAAATGGATTTTTTATGCGCTATTATACATATCATTACTAGCTTGTGAATGTTTCCATTACATGTGTTTTAAGTCGGTGAGAATAATTTTTCGGAATATTGCAGATTCTGTACAATGGAGTGGCCATGTTTGCACCTTCCATCGCCTTGGAATCGGGTGAGAATTTTCTCAAATTATGAAATAAACAAAGCAGCGGAGTTTGTTTCAGTGACAGGATTATCGGTGATGGTGAGTCTGCCTGTCCTGGCTGTGGTCGGAACGACATACACGGCCTTGGTAAGCACCTGCGATTCGAGAGTATTACTTTCTTGTACATGCATTGCTTTAATTGCATCACGGTATCCTTCAATATGAAATATGCAATTTATTTGCATAATTACAGAGCAAATACCCACAGTCTCAATGAATTGTAGAATTGAGATTCTTTGAGAAGCTAGTTTAATGTTTTATATACCGTTTTTTTTTTTTTTTTGTTTTTTTTTTCAACAGGGAGGAATGAGAGCTGTTGTTTGGACAGATTTCTTCCAAGGACTCGTGCTGATTGCAGGGATTTTAGCAGTCCAAATCAAGGTAAGTAAAAAGTATAGCATAAGATAATATAATTAGGTTAACAAAATAATGATTTCATTAGTTTCAAAAAGATAAATTTGTATTTTTATGTTACCATTAGCAATACTGATGGTATATGGTCTATTGTAGAAATGGTTGAACCTTTATGACTTTACAGGGTCTTATGTTGGTCGGTGGCTTTGGCGGAGTTATTCAGGAAGCTGAAGAACACGGCAGATTGATTATGGATGAGTAAGTGTCACCATTGCAAACCTATTCAATGTAAACAATCTGTCAACAGGTTATTCTCAACACTATTTATTTTTGACTCCAGAGTTGCCCCCTAAAATGAAAACAAAAAATGCTCTATTCACAGGGTGAATCCGGATCCTCGGATAAGAAACTCAGCCCTCAGTCTAACTTTAAATGCCTTCATGATGGACATTTTCGTGAAAGGATTTTGCCAGGCATCTGTCCAACGATATTCTGCCACTCAATCTTTGTGGGCTGCGCGTAAGTCAGTAGAAAGATGGAAGACCAATATCATCATTTGATTCACTGAATCTTTTCAGGACAATTATTGGAAATGGCTTCCTGAGCCAGATACTCTTTTTCATTGCTGGTTTCAATGGATTAACAATATTCGCTTATTATGCTAAACAGAGATGTGATCCTATTTTAAGTGGACTTGTGAACACACCTAACAAGGTTGGTTCTTGGGTAAAAATGGTTCAAAAGAGTAAATCACGAAAATTTCAAAAGCGATGTAAGAGGAATCTATAAAGATATCAGCAAAATTATATGTTAGTTAAAATATATATATATATATATATATGCAGATAGTCAGTTAATGGAAACTGATTATCGTTAAACTTACAAAATATTTATAGTCAATTAATTCTTATTGATTAATCAATCTCATCAGATTGTGAGCGTTTTTGTCCAAGAAGTATTCAAGAAGAACATTGGTTTCAGTGGATTCTTCATTGCAACATTGTACAGCGGATCGCTCAGGTGAGCTAAACAGCAAAGTAATGCATCATTCAACACTTTATTTTCAGTTCATTGTCATCTAATGTGAGTGGGTGTGCAGCCAATATTTGGGAAGATTTACTGAAGCCATTCTTTGGTCACCGTTTGTCCGACTACAGAGTCACACAGCTCAACAGAGTGCTGGGTACACCCTGATCGAGTATCAGAATCATGTTCTATAATGTTCCCTTAACTTTCAGTCATTATCACCGGATGTCTGAGTGTTGGAGTAGCTTACGTTTGTAATACAATGCCAGGAACTATGATTCAGCTAATTGGAATATTTTTCGGAGCATGCGCAGGCCCCATGGTGGGAATATTCCTGCTTGGCGGTCTCTTCAGATTCACCAACTACATTGTAAATAGATACAAAGCACTCCCTATAAGACCGTTGGCTCTTTTTTATCGCTTCAGGGGGCCATATGCGGAGTAATTGTATCGTTCACCATTGTCGGCTGCATCAGTGTTGGCAGCCTGACAGTCCCTCAGTACACACCGGCGTTACCACCTGGTCCGATTGACGGTTGCATGGACTTCAATGAAACCATACTCGGCAATCTGAATGCCTCTATCCACACTCATTCTCGCTACATCAGTGGAGCATCAGCAGCCACAACGTCAGTCTTGTCAATATTGCGTGTGCACTGCATGACCCCTGTTGTTTCCTCAGAATGCTGGATTCAATTTACCAGCTTAGTTTCCATTACTATGGCATCCTTGGTTTGACCTTGACCATTATTTTTGGGATTGTGGTGTCTGCAATTACAAGTCAGTATTTCTAATTAAAAATAAAGCCCAGGAACCAGATTCATGTTTGTAATGTGCCCAATGATATATCTATTTGAAATTATCAATAATTGCATTAATACTGAGAGCATTCTACCTTTTTCACGCACTGCAAAAAAAAGATGTTCAGATTTCCACTCGGGTTAAATTCCATGGTTTTGGCATTGAGTAAATAATCCAGGGATGGGTACACTTTCACAATTAATATTTGTGTAATATTTAATATAGATATTACACAATGTGTGAATAGCTTGAAAGACGCATATCACAGCCAGGATTGCCGAGATTATTAAAATCTTTGTTGTCAACTTATCAAGATAATTATCGTTGTTCGAAGGAGACAAAAATAGAAATGAATCAATTGTCCTAGATCTGTGTTGCATGGATAACAATCATATTAATCAATGAAATGCCTCTCTGAAATTTCAGATAAGATGTCGAGTCGAATCAGAGAAGCCAACTCGGACATTCCGGATAAATATTTCATCAGATGGAGCAATGCTTTTCGCACAGTAAGGATTTAAAACATGAAATTTGAGGTTATTTGTTTTTCTCTTTCAACAGCCACCACCGACAGAGGACGATGAAAATCAGCAAATGAAGGATTGGGACGATACCAAAGGAAGAGACAAAGAGAATAATGAGAAGGCTGACGTCACCAGCAACCTGCTTGTGTCAGACGAACGTCTGTGAGAGAATTTTTTCCAGATGATCTGCTTTCATCTTTTATTATTTGAGTAATGAATAAATCATTGAAAAATGACGAACTCTATTTATGAACTATCCGAATATCAACCACACTCTCCGGTTTGTCCAGAATTTAATGTGGGGTTGCCATATTAAATAAACTACATAATATTCTTCCTTTTTTGTAATTATATGAAGAAGCAAAATTTCCAATTATGAGACTACATGTAAATCGTATTATATCTAACAGAAGGAATGAACACTCAGAAATAAAACCTACAACTGACAGAGGGCCTTCAAGAAATCCGTAAAGAAACACTTATTATATACAATTGCCTTCACAAACATTCGTCTGACACAAGTAAATTATTAGCGTATTATTCTCGTGATCTTCTTCATCATCTTTAATTTCTTTCAGTTCGTCATAAAAAATTTCCATTCTTAGAATTTCATCCCCTTCTTCAGTCGATTAAGCCTTTATAATTATTAGAAACGTATCACTATAATAGGATAATTATATCACTGAATTCTTACTGTGTAGAAGAAATTGTTCCATGGGATGAAATATTTGTCAGAAATATATCAATTGGTTTTTCTGGTGCGACGTGATTGTTTATCTGGAAATACGAATAGAGGAATTGGTTTCTCTGGTGTGACGTGATTGTTCATCTGGAAATACGAATAGAGGAATTGGTTTCTCTGGTGCGACGTGATTCTTCATCTGGAAATACGAATAGAGGAATTGGTTTTCCAGCAAACACAGAACGTTAGGCAAATGTGGGAGACACGTGTAAGTAACCTTCCCTAACGTTACAAAATAACGTTATCTAACGTTACTCAGGATGGGGGCAATAACGTTATCTAACGTTACCATGGTAACGTTAGGTAACATTATTGTAACGTTACCTAACGTTACAAAAAATTTACACCTAACCTAACCAAAAATAACTTAACCTAACCTAACCTAACCAAAAATAACCTGCATAGTAACATGATATACATGCACCTCATGTTGTTTTAACGAACCTTAATTAAAGCCACTGCATAACGTCTAATCTCATATTAGGTTACCAAACTTAATCAACCATTAGCTGCATACATATAATTACCGGCACGTGTGTATCATGTTTGCCTAACGTTAAATAACCAAAAAAAATTTACACCTAACCTAACCAATAATAACTTAACCTAACCTAACCTAACCAGAAATAACCTGCATAGTAACATGATATACATGCACCTCGTGTTGTTTTAACGAACCTTAATTAAAGCCACTGCATAACGTCTAATCTCATATTAAGTTACCAAACTTTATCAACCATTAGCTGCATATGTACAATTACCGGCACGTGTGTATCACGTTTGCGTAACGTTAAATAACCAAAAATTTACACCTAACCTAACCAATAATAACTTAACCTAACCTAACCAATAATAACTTAACCTAACCAAAAATAACCTGCATAGTAACATATACATGCACCTCATGTCAAACAAACAATATAAGAATGAAATCAAGATCCATCAAGTTTATTTATCCATATGAAAACATTTTAATTTACTGGACATGATCTTTTATCGTCTTCAGTCCTCATCTTCTGACATCACAGGGGCAGGGCGGTGGAAGGAAGCATCCTCCTCCAAAAATCCTGAAAGACAAAACAAGTAGTCACTAAAAGACCAGATCATTAACAGAGTTCAGAAGACTCACTCGTCCCTTTCTTGGCTGAATGTGCTGAGGGCAACTGCATGTCCACCTTGAGCTCTTGGGGCAAAGATCCAGACCCTGTAAAACATTCACAAAATTAACAGAACCAGTTTAGAGGCACGAAGACTTACTAATGGTTTGCACAGGAGGTATCAGCAGGTCAGCCTCAGCCTAGCTCCTCCTCTTCAACTGAAAAGAAACAATCGAGTTGAAGCAAAAGCCAGCTTTATAGGAGACCATACCGTCAGTGTCATAATATTTTAAGTAGGCAGGTGCAGTACACCCCCTCTTTCGATGTTCTTGTTCCGATTCGAACAATGAGAGTTGCTGTGCCTTATTGCAAAGGTGACGGGTCCGCTTCAAGTCGCCTGCCGTACAAGAAAAGAATGAACACATAATTAAAGATTAGCATTGAAACATGAAATCTAGGCTGTCCTACTTGTCCTGGTCCGTTGAAATTCCCTTATTGACAGGAGGGTCCAGTCATCTCCTGGGTCGGCCTGCGCTCTGATTCCCTTCTCGACTTCACTGGCTCTTGGTCAGTAGCAAAACGACTGGAAGTAAAAAATATATATATGTATAAAAAATTATAATAAATTTTATTTTTGTATCGCGTAAAATAAAATAAAAAGTGCTCTAAAACGCCAACATGTCAAATGTTGTATCCACAACGTGTAGTAAATGAAAATAAAATGGAATAATAAATAAAACATAGTAAATTGAATGCTTTAAGAACGGGCTCTGTTAAAGTTTCTCTCGTCGTTTGTTCTGCTTCAGAACATCGATTATCTGAACGACTAATTAAATTGAAAGTAAGCCAGCCATGCAAACATCAAAGGAATCGACACAGCGACGATACCCGCATTTCACCCCTATGTTTAATTAACTTTTTAAATGTTCAATAAGCGGAGGGGCGCCCTTTGATGTGAAATTGACTTGACTTGAAAGAAATTGCCGACAATTGATGTTTCGTGTCTTATGTTTGTTTACACTATGACATTTTAAAGGGCGGATTTTGAAATTAATAATGATACAGAGTAGATTTGTTCCTGAGAATCGTGGTCGGAGGCGGATTACATGACACAATTAACATTAAAAACGATTCGTCCCTAGGATGACGACTGTGAACTATCACAACTAAACTTATGTTTAGCGCATCCTATTAGGCCTTTTCATTGTGTAATCGATTGCGTAATGTCGATCAAAGCAGCCGCAAAGTTCAAAGCGATCTAATCTATGCGATTTTTGGTTGACAAAAGATTAAACAGCGTTTTGGTGCAAAGGTGCAACGTGATTGTTCATCTGGAAATACGAATAGAGGAATTGGTTTCTCTGGTGCGACGTGATTCTTCATCTGAAAATACGAATAGAGGAATTGGTTTCTCTGGTGCGACGTGATTCTTCATCTGAAAATACGAATAGAGGAATTGGTTTCTCTGGTGCGACGTGATTGTTCATCTGGAAATACGAATAGAGGAATTGGTTTCTCTGGTGCGACGTGATTGTTCATCTGGAAATACGAATAGAGGAATTGGTTTCTCTGGTGCGACATGATTGTTCATCTGGAAATACGAATAGAGGAATTGGTTTCTCTGGTGCGACGTGATTCTTCATCTGGAAATACGAATAGAGGAATTGGTTTCTCTGGTGCGACGTGAGTGTTCATCTGGAAATACGAATAGAGGAATTGGTTTCTCTGGCGCGACGTGATTGTTCATATGGAAATACGAATAGAGGAATTGGTTTCTCTGGTGCGACATGATTGTTCATCTGGAAATACGAATAGAGGAATTGGTTTCTCTGGTGCGACGTGATTGTTCATCTGGAAATACGAATAGAGGAATTGGTTTCTCTGGTGCGACGTGATTGTTCATCTGGAAATACGAATAGAGGAATTGGTTTCTCTGGTGCGACGTGATTGTTCATCTGGAAATACGAAAAGCAAGCAAGAAGTTTAACATTTAGAGAGGAGCTCTATTCATATTGAACCCTTTTGAGATCAATTACATAGGCCTTAATGCTTCGAATTCATATAATTATTTAAAAGGAATATTATGTAGTCCATCCACTCGCTCACACAAGCTTCTATCTTCCCATTCAGAGCCATCTCTTGGTATAAAAACCTAAAAACCTAAAAACTATTACATCAGAGTCACATATGAAGTGTTTTATTCAATCATAACATAAATCAATCATAAGATAAAAGGTGCGAAAATAACGTAGTGGCAGAAGCGTGATCGCTTTGCGCCACATGAAAAGTACAGTA
>KB303457.1:32706-83186 GCA_000328365.1 Capitella teleta
TTCTGTTTTCATTGATAACACCCCACAGCGAGGAAGAGTAAGGTAAGATATATAAATATACATTGATATACATGTATGTTTGAATATTGAATACAATTTACATTTGTTTGAAAATAATGCGTACAGCTACAGTGCTCGAAGAGGTTATCAATATGCACATGTACTAATTGTATTACATATATTCATTCGTTTGTATTCTCAATGCTGGGAAGTAATTTTAGATTATATTAAAATTTAATGTCTTATGCAAGACTTTTTTTTAAACTCAATTTTTTTTTAAATTCAACTTTTTTTAGCAAATTTTGCAAGCTAGCTTGTTGCATTAATTATACTTCTAAGATAATTATGTTGTATATCACTTATGTATGGCATCAATTGTTCATTTCTCATTTCTCAGATGGCTCAGCCAAGGACAGCGGACAAATTAACGAAGTTGAACGATGCCAAGCAGTGTGTTGCATGGCTATTGAACCTCATTATATAATCACCGGTATAAATGTATATGCATCACTCGTGAATTTATTTGTAATAAAACTAAGGTTTTGTTCTCCATACCTCGTTGAATTACTTTATAGGTCATAAGTGGGAGAATACACAGGCGATTTCAGTTGATAGAATAAATTAACATATTGCTCTGATGTAGGCCAAAGATCAATGATATATATACATGTACATACATGTATCTGCCTAGGATAATGTGTTAAATTCTAGTAATTAAGTGCTCAGAAAATGGATTTTTCACTCTTTATAACAAGGAGTCCCCCTATCATTACCTCAATTTGGGCCCCCCCAAGTCTCGGAACGTTCCTACACCTCTGGATGCATCAGAAATTAAATCTGATATCATTGGTGATCTTGCTATTCATCATTCGGTATCTTAAATCTTTCAGATTTTCGACATCTTTTTTACGATATATTTCGGCTGAATTGGAGACGTTAGATATTCGTAATGACAGATACAGGATATCATCTCTAGAATGCGACTCTAACGTGTGAGGATTACCACTAGAAGGCCATGTTATTCAGCATAAGGCGGAGCCCTATCGCCACCATTGTTAAGCATAGCATTGGAAGCCAAAGCAGGCTTTCAGATAATGAATCCCATGATGCACCGTTGTGACCTACATACGGGTGCGCTGACATAGATACAACACTTCCGATTGATTGTGCGCACATCACTTGCGCAGAGAAGCCCACTTCCTCTTCGTCAGTAAACACTAAACACTCGTACGTTTGATCGCCAAAAGCTCATTTCACAGTAGTCTGTGCTCGTAAACCGGTGAGTCGAACGCCCTGGGTCCATTTTCTGCATTTCTCTCGTTTGCACACGTCCCGCCAACGCTTAGGGACGTCGTTTTATAGCTAAAAACGCCTCCGCTCGATCGACTATGAAAATTATGTGTTGCAGCCGCATGCGTCGCCGAAAATGCATTCGCATTGAATCCATAACACTGGATTCGTGGGCCTCACTTCGAATAATTGTACATCACTGCATGCAGTTCATGGTTATGCGCTTTGGTCTTTGGACTATTATGGCTATCAGTGGCGTGTGGTTTGTTTAGCATGTTACCAGAGCAACGGATCATGATCATCGCTTAGTTCACACCTGATTCACATGGTTTAACACACAATCTCAGATTGTCATCTTTGTGTGTGAATCTGCCGTGGAACTCCCGTTTCCGAAGATACTCGTTAATTGAATGAATGAGACCCTATATCGCGACAGTATCTTGAATATGTAATCGGATACTAGTAATTAAGGATTAATTAGATGTATGCTGAGTTTAGTTACATGCTCGGTGCCAGCCATTTTGAAACGGTCTACTAACTGTACTGTGCAAGTACAAGTGCTGTATGTACTGACGTAGGGCTTTTCAGGCACTGCGACTGCATGAATCATATGCACATGTAATATCTAATAATAATTTTACAATACATGTAATGTAATATTCTTTATTCATAGGCTTGAGGCATGAAATCTGCCCTATATACATAATTATTACATGCGTAAACTATTTACAGGGAGTTTCAATAGTATATTTACAAGTAATGGGGTTTTTGTACCTTGCGTAATGTGTTACAAAAAAGGCTCTTTTTCTCTAAAACTGCGCTACGTACCCCAATATAAGGGTCATGTATAGTTGGAGTAGCCTCTTATGAAATATATTAGGCCCTTTACCGGGTCATTTCACAACAAATATTCCAGAAATTCTGCATTAACGACGTCGCCTCAATGCGCGCATTCGTCGTTTCGCTCGGAGCATCAGAGGCTGCGAACAAACACGCGTACACAAACTTCAAAGGGGCCATCGCCAGATTTGTAGCTTCAAATCAAAACAAATCTTTAAAATTAACAAACATACATATATCATTATTATTCTAGATGTTTAGAACTCGATACTAAAAGCAACAATGACATGAAAATGTTATATATTACAGGTACAGAGGGTCTTCTCGTTTCAATGATAAATTATCCCCTCTGCATGACCATGCGAGTCTTCGATGCAAATTTCAGTGAATAATGTTTTATGTGATCACTCGGTAATTAAAACAAGTGATTCAGACACGTATATATAACTATATATTGATTGCATATAATAATCAAACGCTATTGTGGAAGAAAAAAAAGAAAAAGAAGAAGATATACAATAATATTTTTTACCGTTTAAAATGATGAGGACTCATCTCGTTTATTTCGGCTCAGAGAAGCAGAGGCTGCAAACAAACAGGCGTGCACAATGGCACTATCACAAAATCTGCAACTTGAACTTCAAATCATCCTCTTTCTTTTATGCTCTGTATTAGTATGCAGAAGATATCCAAAAATCCTTTCATGAGAACAAAATAGGTTACAGCTAGGAGTTATTTACCACAGAGGGTCTTCGCATAATGTTATTTTAACTCACCTCTGTATGTTCATTGGAGCCTCTGGTGTACAACTTTATTTGTTTATGTAAGCAATCTTGCATTGCATGCTAATGTGATCAATACGTGCATGTATTATTGCAATAATATTAATTATATTTTTATAATGTAAACAATACTTTGCCATGTTATTTTGTGTACAAAGGAAATACGACGCGGTGTCAGAATTTCGTAATTAGCAAATTATTTGAAGAAAACTAAAATAAAAGACATACTTGTCAATATCGAACTATAAAAGGTAATTATTAAATTTATTTTGAGATACAGTGCGCACTTTCATAGAAAATGGCATTTTTGTAACACTTTATGGAAGATTGAAACATCCCCATTTTTTTAAATATACTTTTGAAACTCCCTGTATAATATACAAGCGCCGGTATAAATATGTAAATCGTTATAATGTGATAATCAAACCCGCCACAGACTATATCTCTTGCAAGTCTGACGCTCTCCTGACTGAGCTTTGGTGTTCGCATGTCATAACAATGATAATTTGTTCGAGTTCAAATTTGATGTGCTTTTCCGTTTTCGTAAACGTGAACCTATTATAATTATGAATGTGCGATATGCATTTGGATCTAACACAACTGGAATGTGCATGTTATTATGGTAACCGATTGCTGTGCAGGCAACGATGTCGTCGTAATTGTAAATACATTGTACAGGCTATAGCGTTATATCTTCATAAAGTGGATTGCTTTATCCTGGACGATATCTTTTAAATCAATCTAATTTTAGTGGCGTTGCCCATGAAGCAATCATGAGGTTGTAGGCGACATTTTAAGCCTGAAGTAAACATTCAGGGGTTCGAACGCTTTGTCAGAGAGAATGTCTTAGCATGTCTAGTGAATTTCAATGGGTAGTTGTTTACGATACATCGCTTTGAAGTTCTATTTTGTTTTAAAAAGTTTATTAAACATCTGCGCGTTTAAGACACAGGAGGATCAGTCGAGACTCTCGAATCGAAACGCCTCGCCATTGAAAGCGACGGCACAATCATAACGCACTCATTTAGTCCATGCGTTATGAATACCATTGAACGCATATGAATAACGCGATTGGTTACTTGGTATGTTATGAATTTAAAGTCTATGTGATGAATTGATTATTGTCTCATCAATTATGGTGCACTATAATAATTTCTTGACTTCGACCCCATTAGGCGTACAGCGTGATGCGTTTGAAAACAGCTGTTGATGCATAGAATTGGAAATTGAACAATGTATTAAAAAAATTACATTCTCACAAGCCTTTTTTCATTTTATTTTTCCATATAAATATAAGTTTATAATATACAGCAGAGTGAATGGAGCAGAGGTTTTCTTTGGTGAATATTGCCCGCATCCCGATTAATATAATAAAGTAATTTGGGCCAGTTGATTGAATGGTATATAATGTTTTAATTTTTTTTTTTAAGTGCTAATCTCTTTCCTGCCAAATGAAATATGTCTTTCTTGCATGTTTGCTGGTATTTTAATATCTGAATCCTGAATCTCATTTCATGTTGCATTTCATTTAGCTCATCTAGTTTTCACAATCTCTCTTTTTTTCCAGTCGGGCAGCATGGCTGGTCTACCTTTCTCCTCATCCAATGTTGCTCACGTTCGGCCGATGATGAAACCTCCGTCAGAAGTGTCAGTAAAAGTTCTATGAGTTCTCATGATCAGTCGTTAATTTTTTTTATTTCTTTCCAGGCCGACTAGGAAAATGTACCAGTCAATAAAACTAAATGTCAACGGGGTTCTGAAGAATGTCCTCGTTCCCATAGACGCAGTGCACAGCACAGCGCAAGCACCAACTGTTTCAGTAGCCTCAGCAACATCAGTGGTCACATCCGCATCATTGAGGTCATTGCTTGTGCCACAGCCTAGTAGACCGCTTCCTGCTATTCTGCAACGCTCTAAACCTCAGACTACAATCTCTGAGATGCAGCTTGGAGACGGGACTAAAGCACTTTCCGTTTTGCAGTCACAAAATGAACAAACAAATAGTCAACAACAAAAGACTGTCATCTTAGTTCCTCCGCCATCTCAATCGCAGAATTTGTCCGGTGGAATATCCTCTGTATTTCCCAGCCATTTATCAACTGTAAGGTCAATGTACTCCCAGGCTGTCCAAAAATCAACCAAGCCCGTTTCCACCGAGTTGAAGATTGGTTCAGTGTTCAGTTTGGCCCAGCAGCAACATGATCATGGCATCTCTGAGGTCTCTCCCATCGTGATTGCCCCGGATGACGATGAGGATCAACCCGTAGTAACTTCGGTTGCACAGCAAGGTTTGCAGGATTTGTTTGAGGAATGCGAAATTATGGAAAGGAGTGCGGCTGCGGAGAAAGCCAGGGAATCTCGATTGAGCAGTGACACTGACAATGATCCTGAAGAACAGGAGTTCCTCTCTAAGATTGGCATGCTGGAGTCCCCTCCTTCTCCTCCTACTCTTCCTGCTCCTCCTCCTCCTCCTGCTAGTTCAACCATGGTACCCGTTGTACCAGTTAGTACATCTGTGCCAACGGTGGTCCCAACTCAGCAGTCTCAACCGGTGATAGATCTTGATCCCGATGAATCCCCAATTGCTGAGCAGCCGGAAGAAGGGCCTCAACTGATGAATTACTGCCATGTTGTGCTGGAGAAATACAAACTGAGTTCAGAGCAGGCTACATTCAATACTCGCTCATTAGATACCCTGTGGAAGGAGTGTGACAAGTGTCCCCTGGTATTATGCCGCCAAAGGCTACGCAAGCGCCACCTAGCAGCAAAAGACACGGTCGAAGAACCTGCTCAGAAGACTCGCGTGACAATGGAGATGCCTCCAAAACTGAATGTCACTGTTCCCCAGCAAAAGCAGCAGACTGTAAAACAGATTATGGTCAGCAGAATAGTTGACAAGAAGAAAGAAAAGACGTCCACTGCTGCTTCAGCAACCGAAACTATGGCTACTTCATCTCAGTCAAAGCGCTTTTTGATGGTCAAGACCAATGCTGGCTCTTTCTTGGTGCCTATGGAGAATGAGGATTGCTCTCAAGTTGTCAATCTGCCGGTCAACAGCTCTGGGGTGATTACCCTGCCAAACCCTGTTCCACAAATGACAAGTACGGCAAAGCTTCCTCCGCCCAATGTGACGACATCTTCAAGTTATCCATCAGTCTCCACTCCTTCCTCTACAAGTTTCATGAAAGTAATACACAAAAACCCAGTGGTTAATACCACAGACCCACTTGCCTCAACGAGGTCAGGATTCTCAGTCATCAAGGAGCAGATCATACTCACACATAAGCAGCCAGAGGAAGTCCCAAAGGAGACAAAAATCAACTCTTCATTGCACGGTGATGTCACGAGCCAAGCGTTAGCAACAATTAAAGCGACTATCCAGCCTCTAAAAGCAACGCATTGTTCCACTAGTCAACCAGCCTCCTTAAAAACAATTCGCGGTGTGATTCCACGACCGACAGTCCCGAAGGAATCCTCACCACGACCGACAGTCCCGAAGGAATCCTCACCACGACCGATAGCCCCGAAGGAATCTTCACAGGATTCTTCTGGTACTCCGCCTGCTCCTGCTAAAAAAGAAACTGCCTCCGAACGAATAAAGCGGCTGAAAGAACAGTTGAAAAAAGATCAGATTGAGTTGGAAAAAATCCGCAAAAGCATGACACTCAAACACAATGACAACACTGATTCAGATGATGAGTGATTTTTTATTGTTGTTGCTTTTCTATGTTTTTGATTTTCCAGATTTGTTCGTCTCTTTGTCTGTGAATGTTTTTTTTTTTTTGTCTGATGACTTTAGTGCTGTGGGTATTTCTTATCGTTCTCCTCTTTTTAAGAAATGTTTAATAAATAAGTTTAAGTATGTGGAAATTACTTCTGGAGTCAGTTTTCTGAATTTTGTATGCATAATTTATGAGCTGTAAGGGTTTACATGGGTATAGCATTTGTTTCGCTTGTATTTCTTCACTGTTATTGTGTATAAATGTTCTTCAAGCCCATGTGTTGAATATTCAGGTTGATCGAATGTAATCTTACCTTTCAGGTACAATTTAATGAATAAAATTATCAGGATAATTTTATTCAGACATTGACTCATTGGGAATACATATGTAATGGATTATTAAGAAAAAACAAATTAATTCCTGCACTTCACTCAATTTTAATACTCATAAATAGTGAAACACATTTTCTTAATACATCATGCATGCGAGAAATTCATGTAAAGAGAGATTTTTAAAATTAACTTCTGTTTCAATGCAAATTTATATAAATAAGCTGGTCAAATGGCCAAAAATAGAAGAAGAAAAAAGTAGTGCATGTACATATGGTTATAAGCGATTTGTAATACTTAATCATATTCTGGACTTCAATTAATTTAATACCTCCGCAATCGGTGTACGAGTTTGGGGAAACCCCGATTCCAGGCTTCTGTTTTGGCGCCCGAATAACCCGAATTGGTGGAGTCGTAAAACCCAATCATGCTTCATACCTCAGGTTCATGCAAGTTGATTGACTGCACACGTTTCATTTCCCCGGGATTGTTGATTAAAACTCTCTTCCTTATTAATGCACCCTGTGGCTCAGTCAATTATCATGTTGTTTTTCCACGTAAATCTTAACGTCCTAATACCACTTTCAACCAGAGACGCAATTATCACGATAACTTTATAAAATTATCGTAATCATACATATTTTCCCCGCCTAAGTAAGCTTAATTCTATTCATTACAATAATTATATGCATTGTAGGCCCTACCTGAAAGTGTGTACATGTAATAAGATCCAAGTAGGGGCTACTGCGCAATTGGCAACATAACCATGGAATAAATTATGATCATTCAGTCCTTCATAATAATTGAGCTCCCTTCTTGGAAAAACCCTCCCAAAAATCCCAAAGAACCCAACTGCGCTGCTTATCGATACGCTGAGATCAGCCGCAAGTGGAATTTTACGTAAGTTTGATCGCAAATGTGAAAAAGGACAAGGGATGAAATGAAATATGAAAGTGCGTCTGATTACTAGTCCTTGTGTAATTCACATAATGTAATGAAACGGATCTGCACGAAACGTCATTGGTGGCCGTGTTTGTGCTGAGCTCCCTAAAACCCCCTAAACCAACTTTCGCATCCTGCCAGGTTATACGTCGCGAGGGAATACGTCGGAGCGCACATCATATTATTCATCATTGCAGACGGATACACAGTACATATAATAGTATCATGTCTTCAACGCAAAACTATTGGGGTGAGTACTTGCTTCTGCGTTTACATGCTAGCATAATATGCTTAAGTAATCTTTAAAATCGACGTAAACGAGCATGAGATGTTTGGCTTGTAGAGGGGCTGGCTAATAACGATTGGCAGCAATGTAACCAGCGGTGAATGGTTTCCATGTCGTAGCTGTTAGCTGTCCAATGATCGCTATAGTAAAATGAGTTGAGAAGAAGAAAAAATAATAAAACAAGAAATCAGTCCAAGCCAGAAACAGAATTTTTAAGAAGAATTCCATGTGGAAAAAATCTATAATAAATTAATTTCTGTCTTTTGCATAATCATCGTGCAACGATTTCCCCGAATTTCTTGCAATTTACACATCTGACACACATTCGGACACATCATATTGTACTCAATATTTCACTTTTACGTTATACTTCAAATTAATTCATTAAAGTGTAGATTGTACAGTGTCCATGTAAGCACTTCCGTGTCTGTTTTACGAGGATATAACTCGTCATGGTAAATGGCTATGAACTGGGTTATTTTTGCAACATAATAACGTGTGAGGCATGCAATGACTTGCACATGGTTATATTATAAGTTATGTGAATCACCCTGCTGTTCTTCCATGGTTATATTATAAGTTATGTGAATTACCCCGCTGTTCTTCCATGGTTATATTATAAGTTATGTGAATCACCCCGCTGTTCTTCCAGGTCCGAGATCCGTGGACACGAGAGGACTTGGTGCTGACGTTCCAGGACTTTTAGATGCCGGGGTCAACCTGGTTATCGTGCTAATTGTGTGCATTTCGGCTGTCGCTTGTCTGTTTTGCGTCTGTTGGATGACGCAGAAGAACAATGACGACGATCGAGTACCCTCCAGTATCAGGACCTCGCTTCCCACTCCGAACTCTGGTTGAGAGAGGAAGAAGTGGAGACCGAGAAGCTATCATCACGGCCTGACTCCAGAAGCGCATTAATTCTCAGAAGTTATGATCATGCAATGCATTCTATTCAATTGTTATATACATATACATTCAAAGATTGTTATCGCTAATAATCTTATGTTGGTGTTTAATTGTTCAACTGTTCTGTGTGCAACTGGGCGAAGATGCTACTAATGTGGAAAAGGAAAATCCGTTCAGCGTTCTCTCACAGCTTTAGATATGCTTAAAATAAACACGAATTAAATTTATTACTTTCAATGCTGCACCATCGATTTAAAAAATCTTACCACTCTGGGATCAGCGACCTTTTTAATTTATTTAGAAAAAAATGTGTTCATGGTCTTTTTTACATAGATTTTAGTTCTAAAATCGTTTTTATAACATGACCCCGATCTCTTCTTCCAATGATAAACTTTTATCTGCACTACATTTCCGCTCAGAATGTATTAAATCTTCATAATTATTCAATCGCATTGTGAGAATATGGAATATTTTACCTCCTGACATTCGCCAGTGGGCACTCCTTTAAAACATAGAAATATATCCTTTATTTTATGTTTGATAAACTTGTCAATTCAGCTTAATTAATGTCAATCAATTCTGCACATGGACTCGTCGATTTCAAGGTTTTCATCCATGATCACTGACCTCAGTGATTCCCATTAATGCTGGCTTTATTTTTTTCATTTAGTTGTTTTGGTTTTTTTTTTTTCAATCTTTCATTGCATTTCCTGTTGTGTCGATAAATAAATAAATAAATAAATAAATAAATAAATAAATAAATAAATAAATAAATAAATAAATAAATAAATAAATAAATAAATAAATAAATAAATAAATAAATAAATAAATAAATAAATAAATAAATAAATAAATAAATAAATAAATAAATAAATAAATAAATAAATAAATAAATAAATAAATAAATAAATAAATAAATAAAAACTATTTCACAATTCCTTGCCAAACGCAATGTTTGTAGCTTTGAGCTAAAGTAGACCTATGTTAATTTCTGAACCTTTTTAGAACGATTCTTTCTATGGACTTTTATGAGAGACAAAAGTTCATAAAAATATGGTCCGCTCTAAATATTATTCAAGACAAATCATAACACGAATTTCTTTCTCGATCAGGCAGAATAGCCTGAAATGAGATGAGTGCGAGATTTCTTTTATGAGAACACTAAACGATCTGCTCACTCGACGCTCCCATGGTAGCCAAAAATATATAGGAATATTACTTTTATGACATCACGAGGGTACGAAATCGAACGCGAGAAGAAAGCGAGATTTAAACGTATCAAATTCGATGTATCTAGGAATTATCCCACAGCAAACGTATTGTCTAAACATGTGTCAGTCAAAAGACCCCTTTGTCTCTTGGAGTGCATCCTCTATCATCCGCCACTACTTCAAAACAATCCGAGGTCCTCTTTAAAATTATGCTTCACAAGAAGATGCGTAAAAAATCTACAATGGAACAAAATGATAAATACGTATAAAATTGTTTGCCTATGTACATATTACACTACATGTACCATTTTCATTTTAAGCGGCCTACGTACCTTAAATTTATGTACATAATATAGTTCCACTTATATCTACAGTCACCATTACCGGATAATCAAATGCCTTTCAAATAGAGCAACAAGTTAACCAGTTTAATGACGTGCATTACGTTTACGTGTATAAAAATGGTTGACTGTGATATTAATTTCGAAATATTTTTGCCTGTAATGCATGCATGCACATCATTTCATCGAAGCTAATTAAACAGAACTCGTTCAGATCAAAACAGTGAAAATGAGTCAAAACATTGACAAAAACTGTAGATAAATCGTGCAGTGACCCTTGCAAAATTCGTATTTACATAAAATATAACACAAGTATAAATGATCTTATACCCATGACCAGTAGACCATCACTTATTCATTCAAATATTACGGGTTTCTTGTACAGTTACACCCGGTCACTTGCGTACAGACTGATTCAGCTGATATGTGTCATGTGACGTTATGATAATTTATGAAAAAAAAAAGAAGACGAATAAGACAATAAAACTATTTGGAGTACGGATGTGCTTCTTCTTATTAATGTAATACGCCAATAAAGATTTTCTTCAATATACCAATAATCCAAGAATACTGAAAGTGATTCATATTGACCCTGGATCAATGGACCATACATTGATTCGGGTTAATTGTGTGAATCAAATTATATCATTAAAATTCCAATCGCAGATGGTCATTGTATTACGTATAATAGCTCATAAACACATGATGTAAACAATAGCTATATACAATAGCATATAGTACAGAATTTAAAAGAAGCCCAACTTCCGACAATGTGCCTTCATGGGACACGAGCTCCTTCCAAAAATACATTCGGTGTTGATCCAGAAAACTAGTGGCGATCCGGTTATCGTTCAACTGCGGCGAATCCTTTGACGACGTTCGACGTGGATCAGTTCACGCGGAGCCCCGTCTTGAAAAGGGCCAATTAATATTATAGGGACTTGGAAATGGGGTTGCCAGGTCATGAAAAGGTGGCTGCGACACGTAGTTCCGTTAATTACACAAATCACTGGCCATGCGATGGGTTGCCTCTAAGAAAGTGCCGCTTTGCAAGGGGTCCGAGGCAAAGCCTATTTCACAGCTGACGACGTCCTCTGATGAGAGGGGTTGACGTCCGTGATGACGCACACGAGGTACATATTCCAGGTATTAAAGACGATCTTGGAGTCAATTTTGGATCATAAAGTGAAGGGCTCTCCTCGCAAAAATCTCAACATTCCGGCCGAGATTCAAGGATCTGTGTTGCTTGCTTTCAACAAGTGGAAGAAACAGAAACAGCAGCCGCCAATAAGGTCAGTTTGAGGCCCAATGAAGGTCTGAATAACTCTTGAACCTTGTATTGATTATTACCCATCCCCTTATCTGGTTGATCCTTCTTAGATCCCAAATGAATAATCGTCACAAGACTGGGCAACAACAGTATAGGTTTATGTGGTTTGGTTTCATAGCTTTAATGTCCATTGTTATCTTATATCAAAGAGGTTGAGCACAAAAAATTAGGTCCCTTTATAAATGTTATATTAGGATCTCTTGGACCAATTTATAAGGTACTTGTAGAAGGGAGATAAAAAATTATCATTGATCATCTGATTGCCACTGTAACCGCATGTGTATTCTAATATTAATTTAGTCAATTTAATTTCCACACATTAACTTTTAATTGCCAACAAAAATTGTAGTGAGGGCAGCTTCTTAATAAGCAGCTCAGTATTGCATTTTCTCTAACACAATCACGGAAAAATATTATACCCTAAAAAGTTAAAACATGCCTGTTCAGATTAGTATCTTCTAACTATATGTAAACGAAAGCATTTTTTCTCTACTATTCAAACTTCAAATCCTTAAACAATGAACTTTGTGGATCTCCATCTATTACTGACGACATCGCAATTCGATTTCACTTCATTCCATCACAAATGCTGTATCAAAGGGACCAGTTGACAAGCGCATTTTCTCTTGAATCCCTTGATCTGAATTTTGTTGATTTCTCAAAAATACATTATAACACAGGACTTTACAACGTCACTGATGTGCAATATCTGCCTTTTTGTAGTCGAGGGCAGCACCGTGTCTCCCTCACATTAGTTCACGAAAATGATCTTTAATCATAGCATATCGTCACAAAGAGAGAAAAGTTCTTTAAAATGCAGTAAACGAACTATTCTTTCTCTGTGATACGGATGCCTTGGCCCAAATGAACCATTAATTTTCATCCAACTAACAGTGAATTGTAAATAGGGCATGTCGTTTACTTTTATTATACGAAAATTATTGACGATGTGGTGTTACACTTTCTCGTACGCACCAAAATAATTGCGGCTGGGAAATTTTTGTCATTGGAAGTCATTATAATTATAGATCACTTCAGTGATAACAAAACCGGCAAATCAATTAGTCATGGAAGGCAATACCTTTTAGTAAAACTTTAAAGTCCTTATACGGTCATGCATAATAATAAATAATACGCGTACAAATGAGACATATTGCTGCTAACACAAGTTAACTAACTAGTATACACGTGTATCTACCCAAGAATAATAAGGAATGAAAATTAAAATATTCTTTAGGTCATAAACAGTATAATTGAAATGATGCCTTAACAAGCTTAACTCATGTGTCAGCTCTCCATAGTGTCGAAATATTTTCAGGACAGCTGTGAGGACCAACAATGAAAATCCAACTGCTTGGATTGCTGCTTTTGGCAGTAACATTGTCCAACTGCTTGCAACATGGCCATACAAAAAGACTAGACTCGGCCAACCCCCTCTTCAGAAGAAACAACAGAAATGGCGGAAGAAGTGATCATATAAATTACTCAAAAACCAAAGAAGTTGCTGATGATTCTTCCAGGGAGAACATAAAAGTTACTGACTCAACCAGAAGAATTGCTGATGACACTCGTAGAGAGACCAGAAGAGTCGCTGACTCAACCAGGGGAGTAGCTGATGCTACTAAAAAGGTAGCTGACTCAACCAAGAGAGTTTCTGATGGCACTCGCAGAGAGACCAGGAGAGTTTCTGATGACACTCGCAGAGAGACCAGAAGAGTTGCTGATGCTACTAGAAGGGTACCTGACTCATCCAGAAGAGTTTCTGATGACACTCGCAGAGAGACCAGAAGAGTTGCTGATGCTACTAAAAGAGTAGCCGACTCAACCAGGAGAGTTCCTGATGACACTCGCAGAGAGACCAGAAGAGTTGCTGATGCTACTAAAAGAGTAGCTGACTCATCTAGAGGAGTTTCTGATGACACTCGCAGAGAGACAAGAAGAATTTCTGATGCTACTAGAAGGGTAGCTGACTCAACAAGGAGAGTTTCTGATGACACTCGCAGAGAGACCAGAAGAGTTGCTGATGCTACTAGAAGGGTACCTGACTCATCCAGGAGAGTTTCTTATAACACTCGCAGAGAGACCAGAAGAGTTGCTGATGCTACTAAAAGAGTAGCCGACTCAACCAGGAGAGTTCCTGATGACACTCGCAGAGAGACCAGAAGAGTTGCTGATGCTACTAAAAGAGTAGCTGACTCATCTAGAGGAGTTTCTGATGACACTCGCAGAGAGACAAGAAGAGTTGCTGATGCTACTAGAAAGGTAGCTGACTCAACCAGGAGAGTTTCTGATGACACTCGCAGAGAGACCAGGAGAGTTTCTGGTGACACTCACAGAGAAACCAGAAAAATTGCTGACGTTACTAAAAGGGTAGTTGACTCAACCAGGAGAGTTTCTGATGACACTCGCAGAGAGACCAGAAGAGTTGCTGATGACACTCGCAGAGAGACAAGAAGAGTTGCTGATGCTACTAGAAGGGTACCTGACTCAACCAGGAGAGTTTCTGATGACACTCACAGAGAGACCAGAAGAGTTGCTGATGCTACTAGAAGGGTAGCTGACTCAACCAGGAGAGTTTCTGATGACACTCGCAGAGAGACCAGAAGAGTTGCTGATGCTACTAAAAGAGTAGCTGACTCATCCAGAAGAGTTTCTGATGACACTCGCAGAGAGACCAGAAGAGTTGCTGATGCTACTAGAAGGGTAACTGACTCAACCAGGAGAGTTTCTGATGACACTCGCAGAGAGACCAGAAGAGTTGCTGATGCTACTAAAAGAGTAGCTGACTCAACCAGAAGAATTTCTGATGACACTCGCAGAGAGACAAGAAGAATTTCTGATGCTACTAGAAGGGTAGCTGACTCAACCAGGAGAGTTTCTGATGACACTCGCAGAGAGACCAGAAGAGTTGCTGATGCTACTAAAAGAGTAGCTGACTCAACCAGGAGAGTTTCTGATGACACTCACAGAGAGACCAGGAGAGTTTCTGGTGACACTCACAGAGAAACCAGAAAAGTTGCTGATGCTACTAAAAGGGTAGCTGACTCAACCAGGAGAATTTCTGATGACACTCGCATGGAGACCAGAAGAGTTGCTGATGACACTCGCAGAGAGACAAGAAGAGTTGCTGATGCTACTAGAAGGGTCGCTGACTCAACCAGGAGAGTTTCTGATGACACTCGCAGAGAGACCAGAAGAGTTGCTGATGCTACTAAAAGGGTGGCTGACTCAACCAGGAGAGTTTCTGATGACACTCGCAGAGAGACCAGGAGAGTTGCTCATGCTACTAAAAGAGTAGCTGACTCAACCAGGAGAGTTTCTGATGACACTCGCAGAGAGACAAGAAGAGTTGCTGATGCTACTAGAAGGGTACCTGTCTCAACCAGGAGAGTTTCTGATGACACTCACAGAGAGACCAGAAGAGTTGCTGATGCTACTAAAAGGGTAGCTGACTCAACCAGGAGAGTTTCTGATGACACTCGCAGAGAGACCAGAAGAGTTGCTGATGCTACTAAAAGAGTAGCTGACTCATCCAGAAGAGTTTCTGATGACACTCGCAGAGAGACCAGAAGAGTTGCTTATGCTACTAGAAGGGTAACTGACTCATCCAGGAGAGTTTCTGATGACACTCGCAGAGAGACCAGAAGAGTTGCTGATGCTACTAAAAGAGTAGCTGACTCAACCAGAAGAGTTTCTGATGACACTCGCAGAGAGACCAGAAGAGTTTCTGATGCTACTAGAAGGGTAGCTGACTCAACCACGAGAGTTTCTGATGACACTCGCAGAGAGACCAGAAGAGTTGCTGATGCTACTAAAAGAGTAGCTGACTCAACCAGGAGAGTTTCTGATGACACTCACAGAGAGACCAGAAGAATTTCTGATGCTACTAGAAAGGTAGCTGACTCAACCAGGAGAGTTTCTGATGACACTCGCAGAGAGACCAGGAGAGTTTCTGGTGACACTCACAGAGAAACCAGAAAAATTGCTGATGCTACTAAAAGGGTAGTTGACTCAACCAGGAGAGTTTCTGATGACACTCGCAGAGAGACCAGAAGAGTTTCTGATGACACTCGCAGAGAGACAAGAAGAGTTGCTGATGCTACTAGAAGGGTACCTGACTCAACCAGGAGAATTTCTGATGACACTCACAGAGAGACCAGAAGAGTTGCTGATGCTACTAGAAGGGTAGCTGACTCAACCAGAAGAGTTTCTGATGACACTCGCAGAGAGACAAGAAGAATTTCTGATGCTACTAGAAGGGTAGCTGACTCAACCAGGAGAGTTTCTGATGACACTCGCAGAGAAACCAGAAGAGTTTCTGGTGACACTCACAGAGAGACAAGAAGAATTTCTGATGCTACTAGAAGGGTAGCTGACTCAACCAGGAGAGTTTCTGATGACACTCGCAGAGAAACCAGAAGAGTTGCTGATGCTACTAAAAGGGTAGCTGACTCAACAAGGAGAGTTTCTGATGACACTCGCAGAGAGACCAGAAGAGTTGCTGATGCTACTAAAAGGGTAGCTGACTCAACTAGGAGAGTTTCTGATGACACTCGCAGAGAGACCAGAAGAATTTCTGATGCTACTAGAAGGGTTGCTGATGATGTTCACAGAGATAATCGGAGAGTAGCTAATGCTACCAGAAGGGTCGCTGACTCAACCACGAGTGATGTTGATGGCACTCGCAGAGAAACCAGAAGAGTTTCTGTCTCAACCAAAATAGTGACCAATGATGTTCTTGCAGAAACGAGAATAGTTCCATTGGGCATGTTTTTTGATAAAGCGGACCTGATGGATTCCAATATCCTTGTTTTTGGCGGTAAATCAATCAATCTTGGTTTAGATAGCAACAACCCAAACTTGTATGCTTTGTTAAAAACTGTTGTCGGCTATCCTACTGACACCAATGACACTTCAACTTTTCACCAGGTAGGTTCTACTCCTTTATCATAATGCAATATAATGAAGCCTGTATCTTCTCAGAATGACGTTTGCGATGATGACATGTGTGGCTATGAAATTCGTCTATCTGATAAGCGTTATGACTTCCTCAGGTACGTTATGATACTCATTAATTCCATATGCTGACAAGCTGCCTCTGCAGGAACATCCCTGACTTTGGGGATGTCACCAAAAGCGCAGTTATGGGCATCGCTGGGGTGCTTGGGCTCCAAATGCTGAAATCTAAATAAATCAGTGACGTCATCCTTTTTTGCACACCACGTCATCTAGAAATGTCTTAGCTTACTGCAGCTGATCAAACAGTATTGCGTTAACCAGATGATTACAGAGCTCAACAGCGTCCGGGAATACCTGGATCTTTCAATCTCTGCCCAAGTCATGCATACCTGGAAATCAAAGACTCAATCATAAAAAGACTCAATTCTAAAAAGACTCAATTCTAATAAGACTCAATTCTAAAAAAGACTCAATGCTTGAAAGAAGACTCAACTCAGAACTCAGTTAAGCCTTGCAGTTTACTTATATAACTATGATTTTTTACTTTGTGGTTTGGAATCAAGGTTGATATGGTATAAATTTGTGATTGTTGCTTTGCTTGTAAACCCGTAGTTGAATAAAATGTCTATACCTTCTCAACGTTTACTCACGTTTTCTGTGAGACGAGGAGAAAAGTTATTGAACCGAAGAGTCCTGCACTTGAAAAATGACTTGTTGGGGCAATTATTTAGACAAATAATTCAGTACTCATTTAGAGAAATGATTGGTAACACGGGTACGGGTCTATCGCTTAATTTTAATTCTCTGCATAAACTAATGTCACAAAATAGGGAAATCATCATCCGACCAGCATGCACATGTAAGAACACGTTCACTGCTCTTTGTGTTTCTGTTTTTTTTTTTCTTACAAAGCATCCCATAAATGTACATGACCTAAATACTGAATAATCTGACAGATAACCACACGAGAATTTAAATTTGGAATTTTATTTGGCAGATGGTATCAGCAATAGCTTTATTTTAAGCCATAACAAGTATAGCATTACATAAAAATATATGAATGAGAAAAAAATGAAACAAAAGCAATAGATAAGATAAAATTGTACATAAAATTTGTGAATTAGAAACGTTCGGCATTTCTAAAACTAAAAATGATGATCAGATTTCTCGTGCTAAATCTTGCCTTCACCCCTATTTTCAGGCCGTAACTATTAACTCTTACTTGAGGACGTAGCAATCATTACACGCGTACAACACATCATAGCAATAAAAAAAAATTGAAAATTAAAGATTAAAGATGAAATAAAAGGAACTAATAAATATGAGGCTCCACGGCTCCCTTCGCGGCATGCAAATCAGGTTAGCTAAAGTCATTGCGGTGTGTTTATGTAATCTCCATACGTTAAACATTCATATCCTGACCATAGCAGTGCTAAACTTTCGGTCATGACAAACGGCACGTTTTATGTGAAACTCATCATGTTTCCTGATCCGCAATTAGCCGGTGAACAATAGCAACCCTCATTCCCTTATTTCCACTTTTACTGGCGGCATAGATCAGGGCACCCTGTATCAGGAGGTGGCAGGTCTTTTGTATCGATTTGATGGTGACACTATAAATGCCAAGATCCTCTCCTGCTTTGGTATTTAGTCAAGCATGGAACTCAGCCAACTTTCAGAGAATGTGACGCCCACGGTGTCCGTCTTCTTGGGCACAGCCTTTCTGGCGTGGTTGGTATCTGATTGGATGTCTAACCGGTCCAGGAAGGGAGTCTGGGGTCTGCCTTTCGTCGGACAAATACTCAGCCTTGGAGATGCAAGCCACCGAGCCATCCATGCTTGGACCAAACAGTATGGAGATGTCATGTGGCTGAGAGTGGGATTCAAGTCGTTCTTGGTGCTAAGTAATATTAAGCAGATCAAAGAACTGACCAAGGAACACGCTTCATCGGTCGAGACCAAACCGTTGACCACCACAGGCAAGGCAACCAAGGGAGGGGCCCATTACGATGTTGTTCCAGGCAGATGGAAGAAGCGCAAGACCATCATCATGAGAGCCCTGAAGAACGTTCAAAAACAGACAGTCTTTTCTATTCCTGATATCGGTACTGAAGAAATTCGTCTGATGATTCCTTATCTAGAAGGAAAAGCCAGCAAAATCAACGCCCAAGCTCTCAAACAAGGTTCCAACCCTGGTATGCAGCTCTTTGAGGATTTCGGCTACTACATGGCACGACTCATGTATCGCATTAACCTTGGAACGGCAGGGATATACGACAAGGACATCGAAAGCCGATTGCGCAGGATGTCCAACACCATTGCAATCTATCCGGTCACCGCCGGTCCTTTGGGTAACTTTGACGTCTTACCATACTGGAAGTTTGTCAAAAGAAGCCAGTACCTCGAGTTTTGTTCGTTCCATACTCTGGTCGGTGAAATCTGTCAGTTGGGTATCGAAAGATATCTTGCAGAAGAAGACAAAGAAAGTCAATCGAACAGCTGTGTAGCTTCACACTTCTTCCATCTCGCCAACGACATGACGCCAGAAGCGAAGGCTGAAATCGACCTCACCGACGAGGTCCTCTTCCTTGGAGTATGCGATGTTTTCCGTGCTGGTACCGAGTCTATGACGGCTACCATGTACTGGTTTGCACTCTACATGTCTGCCTTCCCAAAAATTCAAGAGAAAGTTCGTACCGAGGTCGACGACATGGTATCCGAAAGCTATGACAACGCCCACAAGTTACCTTACCTTCAGGCAGTCGTACACGAAGTCTATCGCTTCTCAGCCCTCGCCCCGTTCGGAAAACGCACAGTTAGCGACTCTCTCACTCTTGCCGACGGCACATTCATCCCGAAAGGGACCTCTGTCCTGCTCAACCTTTGGGCCCTCTCCAGGGATCCGAAAGTATGGAATGAACCCTACACGTTCAACCCTAATCGTTTCCTCAAACCAGACGGAAGCTTTGACGGAAGTAAAGTTGAAAACATGATGCCTTTCGGTGCTGGCATGCGACGCTGTCCTGGAGAAAGTTCTGGCAAGGTCCTAGTGCCCATGGTCGCTGCTGCTCTGATAGCAAACTTTGTAATCGAGCCTCCTACTGGGGTGACCCCTGACCTTGAGCCTCTCTTTGGTATTAGTCTCACCCCGAAACCATACCAAGTTGTGCTAAAGCCGAGGCATTAGAATAATCACATTGTTTGATATAAATAAATTATTGAATTATACTGTCATTACCTTTTGCCCCATCCATGGCAAAATCGTTTCATCATTATTGCATGTTGGTGACGAGCTGTTAACAGCAACTGGAAAATATTATTCAACTTTAAAGTAATAATCTTTCCAATTCAAATAATTAGCTTAGGTGTGTCTGGTTGTGCAATGCTCCCTGTTGTTTTAAACCCTTAAAAATAAACCTCATAAAAAACCTTTAAAATGTATTTTCGACGCACAACCCGTAGCACAATAAGATGCTTGCATACACTCAGTGGCTGTAAACACCTTGACCGTCAAGTAGATAATATGCTGTGATTCATCGAATTCAAACAATTCTGACTATCTATAATTGTTTACAGAATACTCTGGACCGGTCAAGGTTGAAATTTTGCGGATGGTCAGGTGACCAAACTCGTGGGCGGAGCAAGGGCTATCTAAAAGAGCCGAGTTTCGGTCATATAGTTGTTGAAGCGCAAATACAGCAATAGAGAGAGCATCTATTCACCTATTCATTTGTAAAATATTGCAAGAAAAACGATGCGGCTGTGGGCGTGTATTTTATGCGCTTTCTGTACAACGTCCGTTGCAAAAGGTAAGTGCTATTAAAGTACCTTCATGCCATTTTTTGCCGTATGATACCATCATGTCTGAGTTAATGACAGGATATTATTGTATCCATGTATCTGTAGTTTGAGTTTAGCATACTGGTTATGGCGATGTTACTAACTTCGTATTTCATAGGGCTGTCAATGAATTCAATAAACGATAGGAAATGGAGAGGTGGGAGTGGGTAGTTTTTATCCTACCTAATGACAGGATTCACTCCATCCATCATTCCGAGTACGCACAATATGGTGACCTAAATTACGTAGGATTCTGCTACCCGTTCAATATAGTCACGTGTCCGAATACTGCGACATCATTGAAAGGTTATGAGTTGTGGTGTACGTTATCGCTGTCTGCAAAACAATGCAACTTGGCACAATTAATGTAATATCTCAACGCATCATCCTGGTAATAGTATGGGTATGACTGTAGCACGTCTCGTTGGGACCGATCGCTGAGACAATTCCTTCAATTGAGTGTGCAACAAAGCCTTAATTTCATTGTTGAAAGACATTTTTATTTTTTATTCCATGCAACCAATTAATCGTCCTACCTTGTTTTTTACATGTATATGCTGTTTATTGTCAATAGCGTTTAGAGCTCTTTGGATTTTACGATATATAAAAATAAATTTCATTTTTTTTTTTTATTTATAATGTTATTATTATATTCTTTGTTGATCATAGATGGGAAGCATACACTGACACTATATGTATAATAACCTAAACCTGGATTTTTCAGTAAACTACAGACAACTTGTTTAAATAAGTTTTTATTTCTTGATTTACTGTTGTTTTAAATTAATAATTATATCATTCTTCGAGCGACCGATATTATTTCGCACCTTTAGTAAGATTATATGGACAGTACACATTCTCCTACAATCGCATAATTCGGCTTAATTTAAGCGCTGATTACCGGGACCGATGCCTGAGAATTTTAAAATTAAACAAAATCCCACTATTTATCTATACAAAGGGTTTAACGGGGCTTCGACGCGTTCGACGTACATTTGAATCCCCTCAGTTTTGAGACTATCAAAAAAACCCGCGCGTATTCACATTTCAATGAAATAAAGGTTTAAAATGCATACCCCTCTCGACAATTCACATGAACGGATATGCATGTGGGTTACTCTCATATATTTTTCATGTGTACTGGTACCTCTATGAACCATCAATCTGTTCTCATTTACACAAACCCGATCGAAATGTAGACACGCTGCTATAGCGGTTCAATAATTTATAATTGTTCCGATGAATTTATGGCCATAAAATTCGTAAGTTTAGATTTGAGCATTTGATTCCTTTTACTCATTATTTATCTCTCAACTGACTTTATTGCATAATAGTATACCATATCCTGGTACCAAGTACATGTTTGCATATGCATAAATACGGATTGGATATACTTTGGCGAAAGGAAAGTCGTCCGCTACAATACCATAAATCATATGAAATTGCTGCCCTTGTCAAGCGGAAAAACTAAACAAACAGCACGTATCATGAAAGTTCAAATCCAGCACCCAGTGCCTAACATGTACGTGATGACCGCTTGGACAACCTTGATTTGACCAGGGGCCGGCTATCTAATCATAGAATCTAGTGAACACATAATCCCCACAAATCTGATAAGCAGATTCTCACGCATCGGATGATCGCAGATAAACAAATCGAGGGTCACTCAGTAATCAGATTGTGCTTGCACTTTGTTCCAATCCGATTCTCCTCCATAACCATAGCGAAGCACACTAAAGAAACATTACGTATCATAACGTACTGATGTATTCATGTGAGCACAATGATTGACTTAATGATTTCGATCGCCTCTGCCAGTGCTCCGCCGAGATGCCCCTACCTGTCCAAGTGGATGGCCCAATGATCACCCCGAATACCTGAACGCTGAACGCAGACGCAACCTCTTAGATAATGATTCGCCGACCGAGATGTTCCGCTATGAACTGGAAACTGAGGAGGCTGATGATGGCTTTAGAGCGGGCAAAGAGCATGTCTGTAAGTACTGGTAAATTGAACTATACATCCGACCACCGTGATATCCAAACCAACACCAATTGCATGCCTCTTAATTCGTAGTTTCGCTCCGTAGCGACCCAAGTTACGCTCCAATGAAAGGGTTCTTCATCATCGCTAATGTGCTTGATGCCAATTGTGGATTCGGTAGTTTCGCCGACAACTTCCCGCGGGTCACTGAGCATGCAGATTGTCCAAATGTGTTAATGAACGCTGATACAAGCGACAAATATCTTGTGTCTTTTTCGTGGATTGCCCCTACATGCGGCTGTGTCAACATCAGGTTTGATTAAAACAATTGAACAATTAATTGATTAATTAGTCAATGGATTTATCCTTCCTCATCCAGAGCCTCTGTTCTTACTGATGGCCATGAGTTCTACATCGATGATGAGGACACCAGCGATGGACCTCTGACCAAAACGATTTGTCCTTATGATGATGGTGACGAAGGGTATTACCATAGCGATGAGGATTCAGACGAAGAAGCCGACTTTGATGCCCCCTCTGTTTTGATCATCAACGAAGTTCTCTTCCCATCAGGTAGCCTGGTGTAAATTTTGCAAAACAATATTATGTCATGTTGAATTTGAGTTCTCATTTCAAACCGCGTGAATAAAGATACAATTAATTCTAGCACTATTTTGAGACACGAATATGACATTATAAGTGTTAAAGTGCCGTTAAGCACCATCCATTCATTCATTCACTAGCACTATTGGTTGGGCGATGTTGACACTGGGTACATGGCGCATCGTTATCGACCTATCGATGACGAATTGCGATTCACAAGCTTCTTGTTATAAGAACCCGATCGCACTGTGTCATAGCGTCACTTAAGTTTAATAGTTGAAGGTGCCATCCAACTCTTACAGTGAGTTTACGCTATTTCTGTTTGATTTGTAGAAGAATATAAATCCGAATCAGCACCAGATGTCATCGATGTTCAGTTCTTCGGTGAGGATTCCGAGGGGGACGTCGACGATGACGATTTCATCGACGATGGCGACGATGAAGCTGACGATGAAGGCTACGTAGAAGAAAACATCATTGTCGAACAGCTGGAGGTGGAAATAGGAATCACTCTCCGTGATGGAGAAGATATGTACGAAGTCATAACCAGAGAAGATCAAGATGAACATGATGTTGAAGCAATAGTCGAGGTCGATGATGCTGTGGACCAAACTGGAGATGGCGTGGACACCAGTGGTGAAGTAACGGTCACTGAGACCATTCGCAAAACTCTGATTCAGAGGAGGCGTGAATGGATGAGGGCCCACTTCGGAGACTCCTTAGTTACGACTGAGGATATGCAACCTGCCAGACCCTCATCCAGTGAGGAGAACTATCACCTAGAAGGGGTAAGGGTGGAATTACGTTAAGGAGACTCTCTCTTTCTTATATTATGTCATCCAGGATGTTGAAGCTTGGAAGGAATCTATGTGCGCAAAACTGTCCGATCCAAATTTTGCAAGACGAGCAGCTGGTAGTAGAAGAGGACGACGACGTGGAGTCGAGAATGCTTACTCACAGAGGAAGCGTCTGGTTATGAGAAGGATGGCTGCCTGCTGTAAAATGGTCAGTTCATCATGATGTTGCATCAGTGAAATACCTTGGTGACCAGTAGAGCGATGATGACCAGTCTCTTGGCTGCGTTCACGGATTGATTGATGACGAGATGAGACATATGTGCTCCTCGGAAGTAAACACACTGGCAGAGAAGCAAATTCTGCTCAAGAGAAATTGCTGTCCAAAAATAGGTGAGATCGAAGTCAGGTTCAGGAACATTTCATAACAATGTTTGTGATGTAGATTTGACTGATAAGAGGGAATGTGTGGTGCATCACATCAAGAGTTTCCAACGCGAAAGGCCAGCAGCCCCCAGACAGCTGACCCCAGAACAGAGACAGAAGGTAGTTCTATAGAAAGGCATCCCTCTGAGCAATGCATTGAATATGGATATACTCGTCCTCTATTAGATGGCCACAGATATGGGTGATTTAGTGTGCGCAAAACTGGCTGCTCGAGAATCCAGTGAGACCCCAGAAGAAGTAGGAGAGAGTGAAGAAATTTGGGAAGAACACGGCGAGGAATTGCGGTCTTGCTGCGCGCAGGTACTCTATTGGTGCAATTAGGTCATTCAGACTTATCGATTAAACCCAATTCAGGAAGGTGAAGCTCGGTACGCATGCTTCCGAAGAACCTTCCTTGAAAAGGCAAACCGAGTATGTTCTCAAGAGGAGGCACTTCCACCTTTCTTCCCGGAACATCAAGCTCGAAATATATTAGCAGAATGTTGCGCTGGTGTTGGTAGGTAAACATGACATTAATAGTATCAATTAAACTTTTTTTAACCAGGTCATGATCGAGTTGAATGCTTTGGAGAGCATAGATATCGCTACATGCAAGCTCGTAAAAATCGTCAGTCACCAAGACTAGTAATTGATCCCGAAACTGATAGAACAGTAAGCGTAATTTATGAATGTGTATATTTCAAAGTTATAATTGCCCTTCCATATAGACCCCGGAGCACCTAGATCGCTTAATTTGCGAAAGGTTCCAGCAACCGCCCAGCGTCCGTACTTCCAGACACCGACACCGTCCGAACACCAAGAACCGACTTAGGTCTTGTTGTGCAATGGTGAGCTCAAGTCCTGCAATCAAAATGTGGTTCAATGACCTGTACATCATAGTCCGAAGAACAAAGGCATGGGTGTTTACAACAAATCATGGTCAGCAGAGTTGACAGTTTGTGCTCAAGAGAGGATGAACTGCCAGGGTACATGCCAAGATCGCTCAGGCGAATGCTCATTCAGAACTGCTGTCAGGACACAGGTGAGTCACCAATGGTCGCATATTTGCATAATAAGGCTCTTACATTTTGGCTTCAGGTGTAAACCGTGTCACCTGCTTTGGCTTTGCCCACCATTATGAGCATAATGGCTCCCATTTGCCACACTCCCATGCATGGCATGAGCATAGCCACGAGTCTCATGAACATACTGGTGCTGGACATGACAGCCATGGCTCAAACCAGGGTCACCAACATAACATGAACCAACGTCGTCGTCATCATCATCAACATATTGTGGGTATTGGGAGCACGCCAGATAGCCAGACGACGTCTGTATGATCGCAGGTGTCCTTTGAAGATGCACTGTGCCGCATATCCCACCACCGCCGCCATCACCATTCACACGAGAGCACAGAAGAAGTTCCCCAGGGAGCTCTAGCTGCATGTTGTGAACAGGTACGTGGCAAGGATCCATTTATGAATTTTGCTTCATCTTTTGTCTGGTCACAGAGCGGTGAAGCTCGCAAGGAATGCATCAATTCCTTGCGTCGCCAAAGAGCCGATCGGGTGTGCGCCGAGGAGGAGGAGCTGCCCGCGTGGCACTTCTCTGGGGAGGAAAGCGCCTTAATTAGAGACACATGCTGCGCGGAGGAAGGTAGCTTCATTAAGACTTCATTACGGCTGGGTGTATATGTGTTATTCTTACAGGAAATGAGCGTTACGCGTGCTTCAATAACACATTGCAGGGTAAACGAGAGGAGGTGCAGGCTAAGAAAATGGTAGGATTTCTTTAAAATTTGTGAATTCATCTTTGTTTATAACAAAACCTCGCCCAGCAATTTTACACAGAAAGATTAGCTCACCGTCAAAGAGTGAAAGCGGCCAGGATGTGCAATCATTTGAACCATGACCACGACCACTCCAGACATACCGAAGCCAGGCTCATTGGAGTACCTCCTCAAAAGCGAGAACACATGCGACAAGTTTGGGAGCAGCGCAGAGCTGATATGTCCGTGTGCTGTGAATTGGTAATGTTGTCATGAGTATTAGAACGTTGTCTATTGTGATCCAAACAGGAAGGGGTCCAGAGGATGGACTGTATTCGAACCATGAGGCAAGACAGGATTGACAGAGTGTGTGAGCTTGGTGAACCTCTGGTAATGACCCACATTTCTGGTAAATGGAATAACGTACATCCGGTTGCATCCAACTGCTGTCTTGCTGATGGTAAGAGGCGTCGTTTGCCAGGTCTGTGCTCTCATGTTTCAAATGGCTTCCAGGTGAAGAAAGGTATCATTGCTTCAACGAAAGTCTCATTAAGGGGGAAATGAAGGTAACGACCTCTTCTGCTGCAAAACACGTCTAAATATATTGTGTCTAATCAGCATAGTCGCTGGCATCTCAATTGGAATGGACACACGGTTCACGAAGAACATCATGCGCATTCTGGTAGTAAGTGGCTAATTGTTGCATATGTCAATGTCATTTGCTTTCTTGCACAGCTCATAACATGGCTGAGGGACACTCTATGCTTCGTCGTTGCTGTGAGACTGGAATGAACTTCGCCAGAGATAACCGCTTCACAACAGAGAATTCACAGAGTCGCTGTTCTAGTGGGGCCATCAGCTACATCGAATTCGAAGAAAATTGTCCACGGTGTCAGCGCTTCTTCACTCGATGCTGCGTCAAAGCGGTCGCCATGTAAGTTTAGACAGAACAGCGAACTGTCACTTGATCCATGTTGTTTAGCATTAGTATATGTAAATCGTACAACAGCATCGGTAAGTACAGGTTATACGTAACGCCCTACCCATCGAAATAGCTATGTACTACAATATGGTTACCCGTTTTGAAATTCGAACTGAAAACTTTCCACTTCAGAGTTAAGTTTAATTACCTAGTGTAACTTGATTCGTGTAAACGTTTTTCATGGCGTGAAACGCATTTGAATATCTCCTTTCACACACCCAAAAATAGGCTAAGTATTTGCAATACATGAAATAAATTAACTGGAATGGAATGAAAAATTAAAATGAATTAAATGAAATTGACATCAAAGAAAAAACATTAGGGAGGATATCTTAATATCTTTGGAGTTTAACTATTTGGAGAACGTATTATGTGTAGATATGCCAAATGGTGTTATTTATAGATTTTGACTAATATTGTTATTATATTCGTTATAATAATAATACAAGACTGTAATATCTTCCAGTTCAAGATCCAGCTCGAACAAGTAAGGAGTGACATCACGGTCGCCGATGAAATGAACAGGTCTTAATCAACTAACCAGAACATCTACTTTTTGCAAGCAGCACTTCATTTTATTATACGCACATTTAATCATTGTATTGATTGTGAAACGAATAAATATCACGTGTATCCAATGTATATGCACTATTTCTATTGTTGTGTTAATAATTAAAGGGGATCATCTGCATATACTGAAGCTGACACCACAAAAGTTGTATTAGAAGTTCTATTTCATGGTCGTAAATGGTTATCTCCTGCTACTTTTACTAATCGTTCACGTTAAATTTCACCACAGCAGACATGCATATACATTATGAAACAGACTTGATTAGCATGGCACAATACCTTTAAACAGAACATTCACAACATTCTCCAATTATTAGCGGAACTTATTAGCACACTCAAATCAGTTATCAGTTGATCTAGGCACAGCCAGCGACACTTGTCCTTTCTCATCGATGGTCGTCTGTAACCGTAATTGTAAGTTTTTGACAGCCTCCTCGTCAGGTTTCTCCTCGATGAAGATGGAGCCTCGACGACCAAACCAGACGGCGAAGTCGTCGCCGTCATCAGTTGTGAGACTGACAGCAGGAGGGTTGGAAACGTCCACTGAATCCATTGTTACGATGCCAACTTTTGCCGGTTGCGCCTCTGGTGAGGGGCACGGAGTGATCGGAGCGTGTTGCACAATCGTGCCAGAGATGCGATGAACGACTTGTGTCTGCAGATCTCCATGGTTGTTATCCTCACTCAGCAGACTCCAAGTTGGAGACACCGAGGGGCTTTCTTGTGGCGAGTCGAACTTGCTCCCTGATGGAAGCTTATCCTTGGGATTTGTGGTAGGGAATGGCACCTCCAGGAGTTCACTGCCAGGTCGGCTGAAGCATGAGTCAATAGATGAAGATCTTCTCCTCAGACCCCTCCTGGTTTCGAAGGGACTGCCTGGTAGGGATCCGATGTCATCGTTCTCCCCAGGAGTAACCATAGATGAGGAACTGGAAACTGACGTTCCAAAGTCTTCCGGAACGTGGTTGATGATTGGCGTCTGTGGTGGAGAAGTTGGCTCAAAGATTAGTTGAACTTTGTCTTGCATTGAACAATTTTCAGTCTTATCCGTGTTTTCGCAATCTTCGGAATCTTGTAGCGCTGGTCTTGGCTCGGAACTAGAACTGTTACTTGTTGGTGAATTTATGGAAGAAGCGCTGTCTTCCCCATCATCAAAGCTCTCATTCTGGACACCCTTTCTCAAAAGTGTATCACCTTCTTTCTTAAAGTCCTCCAAGCTGTCTTTATCGGATGTTTCGTTTTCATCTATGCCATACTCTTCATCGAAAGAATTTTTGCTCCCAATGGATTGGAAAAGAACATCTTCATTTAAAGATCCATCCAAATATTGTTGAGTTTTTTGTAATATTTCTGTATTGCTTTTCAGAGCGTCAAAGAACTTATCATAAAGTCCTTTCTCTTTCAGCAACTCGATATCTTCCTCGCTAAGATTTCCTAGGCAGAGTCCTTGATACATGGCATTGCCCATTGTTTTTGGTTTCCTGTGAGTAGAGAGCACACTCCTCGAGCTTCTGGGACTAGTTCTGCTGAGATCCATGACAGGGGTGCATGGTGACCTGAGGCTCCCTCTTCTCAGTTCTTCAGCTTTATGCTTATTCCTGTGTGATACTGACATCTGGTTTACCACTTTCATTTTCTGTTCTTCGTTCACAGTGACGCCAAATTGTTCTCCAATTGTGACTCTCTTCAGAATTGAATGGTGTCGGGTGACTGACCTGACTGGAGTGATAATCCTTGAATCGCTCATCATTATCTGCTTTCGTTTGGCTTCTTCTGACAGAGATGGGTGGTGGTTCGTATCGTTATTCATCGGAGCGAGTTCCGAAGATCTCTTCATCAATGAGTGCTTCTCCTCTAAACCAATAGAGGTACCGTAATCAGGGACTGAAAAACCATCCACAAAGGAGTTATGCACAACTGGTGGTCGAAAAGATTTCTGGTGCTCCTGTTTGGGTTTTCTTGATTTGACGGATGGTTCATTCATCAGAGGGGGTACAGAGTTTGATTTGAGTATGACTCGACTTTTCTCCTTCTTTTCAATGACACCAGCTGGCTGGTTGGCTGAAACGAAGTTCTTAGCCTTGACACTAAATTCATTTTTGTTGCAGTTAATCTTCACAGACCAATGCAGAGTACTGGAAGATCGCTTCGTCTTGCTTCTTGTTGGGGCTTGAGATTCTGCTGGAATTGGTGGCAGAATTGGTGCACCACGAAGAGTTTTCCTTTGTTTCATGATTTCCTTGTCGCGAACCAACCTTTTGTACTTGGAATCCAATTCCATCGGCTTATATATCACAGAATAAGGGTGTCAGTTGTCGCAGAAGCAAAAATGCGACTGTCACGGTTGCCGTGTGATAATGACTCTGACGTCAAGAGGACGACAGAATATTTTTCAAGCGCAGATAATTATTCTTCCCATTCTACCTTTGGGCTCTGACGCCTGTGGTAGATTTGAAGCAACACCAAGTGCGAAGCTATGTTCGTGATTTGTCGACAATGCCTTGCTCCGGGCACTCTGGTTAATGGCACTTTGAAAAGCTCTGTCAGCGATAACAGCTCACTTCATTTCGGTCCATTGTAAGCAAACGAACCATAATCTCTTGTGCTCACTGAATTTGCAGTTCAGTGGTCTATTGTAAACATCACAATTGAAATATAAGCTCCAATAATATAATATCCAAACATACTATCACCACATTGGTGCTTGAGCTTTTTGATAAAATGTGTGATCTAAATGTTAGTAAATCAATTAACAGTACATTAAGAATCTGGGAAAAAAGCGCTGTTGACCTTACAAATGAGGAAGGCCTTCTTCCAATTGCAGTAGACCATTTTCAGCAGGAGTTGTCCGTAATTTTTGGTCTCGTTCGTGCAAATCAGTTAAGAAAAATGATTGGCTGTCGTTATATCGCTGCGGTGGAAGGGCGGACAGGTCAACCGAACAACCAGGCCCCCCAAATATCAGATTGCGAATGTGGTTCTGCGTCTGTATAGGTTTCAAAAGAACTGTATTCCGCTGCAATTTCGTATCGAAGGTGACACGTGAATCAGTTTTATACACAGGTTCTCTAAGGACCGGCGGTTGTTGATTTCGATGAGTTGTCTTCTCGATGCTCTCAAAGCCATAGCGCCCGTTCTTCGTGGCTTGGGGGACAATCCTCTCGGCGAACGGCGTCAGTTTTTGAAATTTGCGTATAAATGCTCGGCAGCCGATGGGAGCCTCCGGAGCATGTTTGACATCAGCGCTGACACTTGCTGGCAAGGTCGTCTGGTTGTTTGTTTGATAATGAGTATATCTGCTAACGATCGATCTTGGTGATGCTTGTTTGGTGTTGTCGAGTTTCAGATCAACGATGGTGGCATTCTTTGTTGGTTTTTCCATTCCTTCGTTGTAGTTATAGTTAATGTTTGCATTGCACTTAAGGACCTTCTCCTTGTCGACGATGCAGTGATCAAAATCTGTAGGCGTCGACATAGGTACGGAGCACCGCAACGGGGTCTCAGGTCTTACTTGAGGCTCTGCAAAATTGTTATTGGAAATCATCAACTGAGTTCCGTCAAGCTCAAGCTGTAGTTTAGGCTGTGGTTCCCTAGGCCGTAAAGCCTTAGAGGCCACTTTACCTATGGATTTATACAGAGCTTTCATCGATTTATAATTCGTTGTCCTTGACTTTCGTGGCAGGACTATTCTGTCTCTCGGTGCTCTTTTGGGCTTCCGCCTTGGTTCATCTACTCTTCAGCAGATATTTTGTTCAACCAGTGCTTCATTTTGGCGTTTCTTTCCTTGAAGTATGAGTCGTAAGCATCCAAACCTTGGTGCTTTTGGTGTGGCTTCTTCACGTACGAAGTCATATTGTCGAATCTGAAAATATAAAGTATTATAGCAAAAGAAAAAAATGTTCGCTCATCAAGAGTATATACCGTTATTCACATTATTCTTTCCTCCAATGACATGTCCGTGAGAATGCGATGCTTTGATTATGCAATCAATAATTCAGTTAATCCGACGTATTGGAGACACACGGAAAAGATCGGTTTATTGGCTTGCTAACAGAGCACACAGGCAGTTAAAAATATGTACTAAAGTCTCAAACCGAGTAATCTCTTTTAAGTTGAACGGGAAAAAAACCCCGAAAAATCGCAATCCAACTCGTAAACTCCAAGGAATCATATCTTAGGAGTCAATAATTGAGCCACACCTGACCGGGGCCTTTTAAGCAATTCAAATACGACCCGTGGGCGATTAAAATAGTCTTTCGTTTCATGGTTTGAGTGGCGGCAGCATGAACACAGCTACTGATGGAAATAAGTGAACCCTACCCTCATTAGTTATCCCCTCTTTGGTGCAACACAAAAACAAGAAGGATGCTCTCACCCTGGAAAGCGTAGAGGTGACTTCTTTCTCTAGACCGATCAACGCGAATCCAAGGTTCAGAGTTCAATCACTTGGTTTAATCCGATTCGACTATTCGACAAAATTTACGGGTAATCCGAGATTGAGCCCAATAATTGTATGTGTACCCTGTAGGTGGTCTCAAAGTCATAGAAAGAAATGATCTCTTATATCAACCACAATAGCTCAATCAAATCACGATCAGTCCGTCAGAATTTAAGACAACATGCTGATCATTGTCACTTTGGCACAGGGGCGCCTATACTCGCATATATCCGGTGATCTATGATATATTTTCCTTCGTGTCTGTCGTTGCTACATGAAATCAAAACAACTTTGAGTATTTGGTACTTGATCCACTCAATTGGCACTTGAACACCGTTAACCTATAGACAATCAATAGATTTAAAGGCATCAACTTTTGTCTAAGTGGTGGCTGTGAATTGTTAACATTTTATTGAGCAATATATATGTTCGGGTTTTGGTGAATGTTGCTTCTATGCGCAATAAAACAGTGCACAGTTGCACACGAAGCGTTTGAGGAACTATAGGTGGCTAATTAAGCTAAGGATGCGGCGACCTTGTTTTAAAGGTTTTTATTTTCTATAGCACATCATCCTACCCAGAAGGTAGATGATCAATGTTGCTTCTACAATATATTTAGATTATTTGATTATATTAAGAGTGTTTGTTAACGGCCAAAGACGAGGATAAAAGTAATAGTTTGACAAATTTGCATAGGAATCTGATATTTTTCCATTCCTTCAAAAATAATTTAATACATGTAGTTTGTTTCCTCTGGATTCTACATTTGCGCACATATTTTCAACAGAGTGGTTCTCAAATGTTTATTGGGCACCACACTAATTCATGAAATCCTTGGTTTCATAATGGATCATGATTACCTTCGTTGACAAACCTGTAGATCGGCAAGTGCTCCGATATATTGAGACTGAGCGTAATGATTCTAGTTTCATAAGGACCGAAAAAAATAATCATGACATGTTTTGGCACACAAATGATCAGAATGCCGCACTACTGGTTAACATGGCAAACATCATTGATTCATTGATTCATTGATTCATTGATTCATTGATTCATTCATTCATTGATTCATTCATTCATTCATTCATTCATTCATTCATTCATTCATTCATTCATTCATTCATTCATTCATTCATTCATTCATTCATTCATTCATTCATTCATTCATTCATTCATTCATTCATTCATTCATTCATTCTTTCATTCATTCATTCATTCATTCATTCATTCATTCATTCATTCATTCATTCATTCATTCATTCATTCATTCATTCATTCATTCATTCATTCATTCATTCATTCATTCATTCATTCATTCATTCATTCATAACTCATTAAAATTTGGCGAATTTGATGTGGCAAACATGATATCAAAACCGAATTATTGAATCAAAAGTTCTGCAGATATCATATACTGAGCAACAAAAGAAACTGTACAGTTTTACATTTATTGTATCATGGGTTCAAAAGAATTTGGCCTCTTCCTAATCAGTTGCATGTGTCCTAAATGGTAACACGATGAATTCATGAAGAGAAAAGAGGAAAATTGTGCTTGGCTGAACAACAATAGAGATGAATAAAGAAAGTTGTTAATTTCGGATATCTCGAAAAATCAGACATGGAAATTAATCAAACATGAGTCATTCTTTCTTCAATGGTTTGCAAGTTGTTGCCACCTTTCGTTTCTCAATGCACCCTCTAAGCTTGTTGGAAAGAGTCTGCGCAAAACGGATAATTCAGGCTGCTGTTCCTGTACAACATGTTTCGCGCTTTTTAGCTGTACCAGTGTTACACTGTTCACCCTCCGTCTACGCTTCACCACCATAGACCCAGGTCTGGGAGACCTCGGGTTACGACCAGGAAGCAGGATTCTGCAATCCAGTTGAGTCACCTCCGAGACCGTTTCCATCCATCTACCGGGCTGCAGACGATATCGTCGGATCCCACGGACCCCCAATAAGTGGGCAAACAGTTCGACGATGACTTCGAAACGCGAGACTCCATCCGACGCCTTTTTACAGATCCACATTTATCTCCATTGAAGCGCCGTGTAATCGCATCTGTAGGGCGCTGCAGCACTTGCGGTGGATCTTTGAAAGAATGGCTGCACTGGCCAAAGAGAGGATCTGAATTTTCATCCGCAGTATCCGAATGTGGGGCAATGAGGGGCCACATTCATTATCAATAACAAATTTTATGTTGTTTTTGTTGTTATTGTTTTTTTGTTTTTTTTTTTGAGTTTTTTGTTTTTGTTTTTTGTCGTTGTTTTTTTTTTTTGCTCTTTTTTTTTTCAATGAAATAATCAGTCCATTTAAAGTGTGATTTTGCGTTCTGACCTCTAACCCACATTCAACATCCTTGCTGATTCCACATGACCCCCAGAAACTCCAAGTCCCGAATAATTAATCAAGTATGGATACTCACTCAACACACCCACAAATCATATATCCACGTAATCCACGATAAATTAATTTTCACTACTCTATAAGATTTTCAAAAAGTAGAGTTTCTTTTATTGCTCAGTATATCTGTAATCTGTATCATAGAGTGAGGAATATAGCAAGGTTTAAAATTTTGTAAAAAAGAGGCCTGTAGATTTTATACCACAGATACAACCACAGATCCAACGTGCTTTGATATTAAATGAGAGAAAATCAAGAGATAACAGCGCTCAGCTTAATTCCTATAGTGGCCCATTACAGGCGTATTATTGCCTTCTTATCAATTCTAACTAAATACTAAATATTTAAAATTTCCTAAACGTATAATATAACCACCCACAAAGCCAACAAAAGCATTTCAATGATAAACAGTTCTCGGTCTTTTGTGTGGTTCCTTTGAAGAATGGTTCGCGGCTGCGGAATTGACCATTTTACGAGATTTGCTTGTCAATATTTTATGGACGAAATTGTGTCCTACGCCCTTTATTACTTATAGCTGATAATTTGCTACAAACGGACGTGTGCAGTTCAACTCATGAAGTGATTATTATAGAACAGGTGATAACGGCTGTTCAGGGTATGATAGCGATTGGTCGAAGTGTCTATAATTATTATTTTTATGGGGATATAAACTACACCTGTGCAAAATTTGGTACTTTCCTCGCAAATTTAAAAAATATGAATTTTTTTTTTTTTTTTTTTTTTTTTTTTTTTTTTGAAGGATAAACCGGCCCACTATTAATGCAGCAATATGTCAAAATAAGGTGAAATTGTAATTCAGGAGCTCAACATAAAAGTGGCCTATATGTGTTCGGGAAAAACGAAACGGAATCAGTTGAATGGCTTTCAATTAATCAAATGACATTGAAATTACCATGTACATGTACTCAAATTATTCCGTAATTTTTGTATTGGTTCGCAAAAAGCAAAACAAAGCAAAACACCAACGTAACATGTGTAAAAAGGATGAAACAATGAAAAAGAAAATTAAATGGCGAGGGGGGGGGGTAATAAACCCCTGTTTCACCTGAATTATGTGAGGAAAAGATAACGGTGAACACATAAAAATCGTTATAAATATGAACGGAATGGAGAAAAAATAGAACATTGAACAAGAAGTCAGTCGAAACCTAGCTTAGGTACAGAATTCTTTTATGGATAATTCCAAGGAGGAAAGCAAATAGTCAAGAAAAAAATAAGAGGAGAAATCCAAAGAGAAACATAGAGAAAAATTGACCCAGAGATGCAAAAAATATATATATATTAATCGAAAATAATCAATAATTTGTGCGAATAAATGCGTTAATTATCATCATGACCTTGAACCTTTTCACTTCATACGAGTACATACGAAGATAAAATAAATATTCATAAATAAAATATAGCGCGGGTACAACGTTTCAATAATGGAGTAGTGTCATATGAGTTGATGTGTGCTGATGATGGTGTACATAAGATGTGGTGCTGTGTGCATGAAGAATTATAATATCCAATTCAAGTCAAGGCTTTCAATAATTCAAGTAGGGATATTTTAACATAATTATTGCCTCAGAGATTATAGAAAACATAACGTTATTTGTATACAAAGTCCTGATACAAAGACTTGAACTTTTTGACTAAATTTATATCCATATTACATCAATGGTTTAATTGGGTTGTTTTTCAGTTTATTTGTGTTTGTGTGACCAAGGACGCGTTTTGCTTATAATGTTGATCCCATGATTGTAAGCAAGGGGATCGTGTTCCTAGTAGGCCTACGTAATTAAGCTTTTCACCAACACGTGCATTCTCGCGGCTCTGGTATTACAAGGCTAATTCACGTGCTACAACCACTTTCGTATAGCTGAGTTTTCACTCTTTCATACAATTGTAGGAAATGGTTTTGTCACTTGAGGAAATATATTACAAATAAATTCAATAATTTCAGGTACTACGTACGTCGTGTGCAACATAGAAATCCGAACTCATCCAAAAGCCTGCCTATAATATAGTGTCTCTCTGACATCGGAGATAACTTTGACATACAAATATGTGAAAACTACAATCGCTTTGATGGGTCCCAAAAAGCGCAGTGTGTTTCAGTGTTTGCCAAAGATTGTGGGCGATCAAACACAGAGAAGCGAGTTGACCTTCAACTCGGAGTTATGATGGAAACCCCATCATCAATCACCCAAAACTCAGTATCAAAACTCAAATGTAACAATATTGCCGAATTCACATGAAGGACAGAACTTAATTAGCAGTTTCAGGTACTTTATGCGACGCGGATTCAAGCGAATTTTGGATATGATGTTTTGCTGTTTGGTTTGTAAAAGGAAAATCAAAAATATTAATTATGTTGCAAATCTGTCCTGGTGAAACCCTAAATGAACTGGATTAATGGGGTAAACCCGATACGGGGTTACAAATTGCAATTAGTTTTAATTATTAGAGATAGAATATTTGAGATAAATTCCAATTATAACGATATATTATGATATTAAATGCCATTATGTACTATTCAGTGGATTTTAATGCATCTATCTGCTTTAATTCTGACAATTACAACAACAAAAGCCGAAGTCAGCATTTAGGGGGTAGAGCAAGTGATTTGGATTTTGTTCCAGTATGGGTAACTATGGATTCAATATATTTCATATATGCACGTATGTTAAATTGCGTGGGCTCCAATCTGAAGTAAGTTGCAAGCCGCTATCTATTGAAACATTGACAATATAGGTGAAAATGTTAGGTCAGAGTTTCGAAATCGATGTCTCAGAACTAGTTTTTTCCTCTAGGATTCGAAAATAAGCGGGAAATTACGTACTATGCTGAATCATTCCTTGAGAGTAATACCTATTCAACATATTGGACACAATAACAGTGGTAAATATTGGTTCTACCATGTCATAAATGATATCTTTAAGAAACACACTCAACTTTTTTTTACCTCATGACTTGATTTCATGCCCAATTTAAGGTATTTTTCGCAACGCGGATTTTAGTGGATTTGGAAAAGTTATGCAGCTTCCAATTCTGCATCGGTTATTCTAAATATACATCATGTTGCAATTTTGTCCGGGTCAAACCCTCTGTTGACTGTACTACAGGACGAGGTGCTTATTTGGGAGGGCGTCTTGTTGGGTCTGAAAAGAAGGAGATTGTGAAATTCCTTTGAGTTTAAGAGGACAAATTAAGTTTTGATAAATGTCATCCAAATGTATCGTGCATGGTGGTACATACCCTATACAGAGTAAGCCAATTAAACGTAGTGCAGTATACTCCATGTAAGCATATGATAATAAATACAGGGTGGGGCCAAAAGTAGTCTATCTACTCCATGGTAAAGATTTCAATGCTTTTCAATAGCACTGCGCTTTTCCAAATAAATGTTACAAAACATGTCGCAGTATGAAAACCCGGCATTTCTCAGAGAAATAAATACCTGGTATGAATAGTTTAACGTTTCATGTTGCTATTCCTATTATTTCTTTTACAATTTCATCGACATTGATACAGATTTAACTCAGTTGAAAGAATGCACACAGCATTCGGCAATATTTTCACTTTGGGTGGCAACCAGCCGGGCCCCGGGATCATAGATAGGCTGTCATGGACATCATTGAATGCATAAATAAGGCATCGCTCTCGCTGTATTCTTTTGTTTCAGAGTGTTGTTGTTTTGATTGTGTGTGGCACGGTCAGGAGCTCATCTGATTTATCAGGTAGTTATTTTTGGGAATAATTGGTCAATTTTAGCCAATTTAATTTGTATTTAATTTTTTAAACATTGAGTAGATAGACTACTTTTGGCCCACTCTATATAATCTTATAACAATCGTTAACATGAAGTAGACTGTTTTTTTACCAACTCTGTATTAATTATCCCATATCTTAATTACTATGCCTGTTACATCATGATCTAAGCCGCATATAATTAAGGCTCAGAACAGATAATCTCCGGATAATAAGAGGCGCAAAATTGTATAGATTGCACATGTCCAGTGTGTCCACTGAGCAGTGGCAGTGGTATTTGTTTTGTTATTGCGATGACTTATGCAATTAGATTTATATACAGCTAAATCACTTCTGCGGTTTCAACAAGGGAACGTACTCGTAAAAGCATACGTATTTGCAACACAATGCCCTCGCGAATCTTTCTTGGGAGATCCTGTCTCTCTCCGTACCTGCACTGGATATTTGCTGGAAGCAGTTATAATAGCTAGGGAGTAGAATGGAACATTTTATCTGAAATGAGAATGATTCATGAATCCAGAAATCAATCTACTGTCTTGTGTATTGCATTTGATTCAGATTCCCTATGCTTAAAAGCGAGTTAATCGTATGCATAAGATCACTAAAACAACAACTAAACAGCAAAAGAGCCGTTATTGATGCTTTCTCTGACTTCAAAGAAAGATGAAGTGACCGGATGTGCAGAACTCCCGCAGGAGCAGCCAATCAGCGCCAACCACAGGTGGGCAGTAGAGAGAGTCTGGGACTTGATCGGCTTCTGATGGCGGTCGCCGCTTCTTCGTCTAATCATGACAAGAGCACCCGGGTCGGGTTCCTCACCGATCCCCCTTAAAAGCCGGCGCGGGTGATGCCATCGTCACTTGTCGGTCTCACCCCCTTCTCTCTCCGTCCTCCGAGCTCAGATCAAGCGCCGTTGAAGATCAGGCGGGAATGCAAGAAAAGCTCCGTTGAAAACCGCTAACCAAGCTTCGGAACTATCGCCGATTTCTTCCTTCCTCCCCTCCTTCTTCTATTATTCTTCTTGTTCTTCTTCTGCCTCTCAACGAGCAAAAGGTGAGTAGTCAAATTTGATATGGTTTGTGTACAATTTATATGCCTTGCATTAGGGTTAAATGCATTCAAGGACCAAGGGATATTTTTACACATGTCACAAAATTATTGGTTAGTACCTATTAAGGAACAACCATCGCACAATGTGTTAATGTATAGAAATAATGACGTGGTAGTACAATGAGAAAGTTATACTCCTTTTGTTTATAACATTATAGCTACAGGAGTATAGGTACTATAGGAAGTATATATCATCGTTCAATATCCTTACAGCACGTGTGCGAATATTGTGTGGTATCGAGAAGTCTTAAATTATTAGATTTATTTGCTATGAATAATTATACTGAAATATACATGTACATTAACTAGTACAGTGTTTCTATATTGAGACATATAATCATGCATCATAGAGACGGGAAAAGGGCTTATTATTTGTACCTCTGTGGAAACCAATCATTTTTTAAAAGTGGTATGACCCAAATTTAGACTAAAAGTAATTCGCTATGAATCGAATGCTAACATATGGCTCGTGACGGTGGTAGAATGATTTTATGTACGAATAACTATCAGTGGGAACATAAGCATAAAGTAAAAAGGATCAGCACAGCCTTAAGCCGCAGACTTAGGAGGTTAATCTGGGCGGGTATGCATGCAGTTGAAACGCCTCTTTATACCGTTTACGGTTTATTTGAGCTTCGGGCTAAGGCAAAAATCAAGACGAGTTCTTATACCGTTGTTAATATGGAAGGTTTTTCAATTTTCTGTATCAACGGCTTGACATTTCGGCTAACGAGAACTTGTGATATTTTAAGCCTGCATTTGAAAGGGAGGCGAATCATAAGTTTGCTCATGTCTGATGACTCCCAAGAGACACAATCTAGTGTTGAAGGGAATGATTGTTCAGGTATATAGTCACACATTATGTCTGCCATTTAGATTCCCAGTTGCTTCATGTTCTATACTTCCTGGCCCCAATTGCCCTATGTAGCTATATAACCTTATGTCAATTAAACATTAGAAACACTAAAAGAGATGAAACAAATTTGGAATTACTTCTGTAGGTTATAATGTATGTAATGTAGTGCACCTTCGGTTGGTCTTGTATAGAAAGGCCTATTCGTCAACGGTGATCTCAGATCACGTATATGAGAATATTCAGACGGTATTCTGTCAAGTAGAAAGGTAACTATACAACAGTTTATTATGGGCACAAATCGCAAAAAAAAAAAAAAAAAAAAAAAAAAAAACTCGAAGGTCAACCCACTGACCTTTGTCCGGGGCCGAATAGCAGCGTTGAACATAAGACAAGAAAAGTCAGGGCACTAGATTCTGAAGAGCAACTTTCTTGGCAGAGTATGTGGCTCAAAATGCGTCTAAGTGCACTTAACGATAGTAGCACAGTAATTAAAGACTTCCTCACTTGATGGACATCAGAGCGGCTGTCTCGTAGTCGACAGTCATCACTTATCAGAAAAAGGCATTGTGGCATGGACAACCGTGAGAAAAGCATCAGTCGACATTGACAGCCAATGTTGATGACCTTGACCCCACCAACGTATCATGCGCACACGCAGTCATGGCGATCTCAAATTCGTTGAAAGTTCCCAAATGCAGGATTTAATTAGTAATAATTACACTCTTTTTTGTTGGTGGCTAAAAATAAGTTCTAACTAATCAGTGTCGTGAATTGTTCCGGGGCAATCAAGTTCCGCTTTACGACCAGAAGCACGTGACTTGAAGGAGGTTATGTGACCTAGCTCAACTCTCCTCCGCCTACGCTTCATCGAACTTGACGCCCTTCCGCCTTCGGGATGGGTTCGCAGCAATGGCACTTGGTGCCTGGGGTGTCTGAAAAAGGAAGATGTCCGGTTGAATTCGACTCAGAGAGATCTTGAGACGGAATCTCTGTTTACTCAGATCAGTTTATTAGCTTTGATCGAACTTCCCTGTGGTCAATTGCAATGCACTATGGTCTACGTACCCTGAATGCTGGATACCAAGTAGGCCAAAATCAAATTCATTCAGATTGCTTCTCTTTGAATTAATGGAATTACAACAAAACCAAACTAGCAAGAACGTAAAAAATGAATAATGATCATAATTCATAAAAAATATTATTTTAATGACTTTTATATGTCTAACCTAGATTGTTACACTTCTTTACTTAGTGTAGAGAAGAATGCAAAAATATAATAATTACATGTATAGGGAAAGTACAACGACCAATGCTTTAGTTAGAGGGAGTATAGTGGATTTGTTTTTCTTTGAACAGTTCATCCAATAAACGCTTTTGTTCCCATTGGGTAAACGTATACACACATACAAAAGGTCAATATCATAGCACCTCGACCATTGTCCAACAAGCAGTAACGTTAGGCAATAAAAATGGATGTTCCACTTGTACTTGGCCTGATTACGGCCATCACCAAGTTAATCTGCCTGCTTCGTTAAGACACGACTCAATTGTGACGTCATTGCGTGGGGCTGCTTGGAGTGCAGTGATCGCAATTAGTAGGAGACACAGGTTGGTTAGTGGGAGGATAGCGGATTTATTAACTAGTGAGGGTTGCTGTAGTGACGGGGGTAGATGGCATTTAGTGAGACTAACTCGGATCAATTTTCCATTTATTGTGTCTGTATAGTGCTGTCTAAATATATATGTGAGACGAAGAGGATTTCGAAAGATATACACATTTTAGAGGCATGTATTGAAGGGGCGAAGAAGCACGAACGTTGCCACCTCAATTGGGTTCGGGGCGGTGCACAAGGGCTTCGACTCACCCGTCGATCACAACGCTGACGGGGTGGACGGAGAGTTCAAACACGTGTCGCTATTCTTCAGGACGAGGATGACACTAGTCATGTACATGTATATAGCTTATGGAATATGTAGGTCAAATATAGTGCGATATTCATGTGCTGTGATAGGTCAGTGACTTGCGACGTCTGAAGGCCGAAGTTTGTCAACCACAGACGAATGCAAGAAATGCCAAGGCCAATAAGAACAATGCTTCATCGACCAATGCTCTTCATAAGCATTTGACTATAAATAATATTTTGTTAGGCGTTAATAACTAGCAAATGAACCCCAGTTGTATGGCAGTTATGAAGACCAAATATGGCGAACTTTGGCCTCCAAACTTTTGTGCGCGCCAACTGACTTGAACTGAGCAAACACTAATTTCAACATTATTTTGTCCTTTTTTAACTCGTGTTTAACAATCCGAGGTCCAATAGGCGAACGATTCCTCAATTCAATTCCTCGTGGTTTCGTATCCTGGTAGATCAACTATTAGACCTATGGTATCTAGATTTGGAACATATAGCAAGAAGAAGCTTCTCTTGCCAACACAATATATCATGTCAATAGAGATCAAGGATAATACTAGTGTTAATGCTTAAAATTATAAAATAACGTGGATAAGGCGATCCATAAGATAGTATCATTACAGTATTGTACGAGTATATTTCAAATTTTAATGAGCACGTGGGCAGTGAGATTTCTTCAGCGCAGGTGTTTCTTTCCGCACCGCGCAGTTACCATAACAACCGTACTTAATTCCGCTGAAAGTGCTCTGTCGATTTCAAATGCGATATGTGCTTATGAGCCGCGCATCGTGTCCTGGGTGTAAATAGCTGTAACTTTAGAAATATTTGAGAAACTTTGATAACACTTCCACCTAAATGTTCAGATAGCATACGTATCGACTACTCGAGAATAATTTTGTGTGATATGCATCGAAGTAGACTATATGTATATATACATATGTATCACTGTTTCAAAGACATGATTTGTGGACATCATCAATTTGACCAACATTTGCCAAAAGGCACGAGCAACCACACTCTACAACGTCTACTAATTGCTCTGCTAGCCTTTATCCGATATTAAATACACCTCAGCATGCACTTCACTTGAACCAAGCAAAAAGATGAGTGCATTGCGGCTGGGTAGTTCCCTTGTCGGCAGCTCTTCCAAGAATAAACCTACATGCACCCAAAACAAACGCACCCTCGCTAGCTATTTCTTTGTGTGGCTCACTAGCGAAATACTGTCTCATCCTATATGGCATCTTATGTTCTTGCATAGACTACAATTGCAAATGTCAAGCGGCATCGTGCACAACAGTATTCGCTGCAATTTTGTGGTTATGTTGCAAGCATTGTGTGCGTCCGTACATGCACATGGTGCACTACTTAACATTGTTCATTTCGTCCCTCCCCACAGTATGGCAGTCTTGCAGTGCTCAACAATCGCTGTGTTCCTCTTCTACACCCTCATCCAACAAACGTCTTGTGACTTCGAGCGGCGCTGTGGCTTGTCAGATCGTCGACGCTCGCCGCTGGGCGTCTGTGGTAGCCACCTGTCGAAGCTGATGGCCATTGTTTGTGACGGACAATACCAGAAGAGAGCCATGCTCGGTCGGTAACCGCTTCATTAACCTATGCTATCACTAATCTTTAGTTTTGAGTTATAGCTTTCATATAAGACCATATTCAGCTACAGATTCTGAGAAGTGTGACATAATATGAATGAACGAATGTTTAAATTTAAGCTGGTGTCGAATTATTTGGATATTGCGTCTTGCCTGCATGGGGTATTAATATTAGTTATTTCTCGCCTATTTTTGTGACACTGTGTCTGCAGAATCATGGTTGATCTTAAGTAATGTTACACCATAAACAAATTACGTAATTTGTCTATGGTTACACCTTGTGAATGGACACACGATCCGTCTGATTAACAATCAACGCAGTCGTATACGCCGACATTTATTAGCGGCGCTGACGTCATCGCGTTTGTTTGATCTTTGAATGTCGCTGCGACCGTCCACTTCCTCTCATTACAGGGACAGCATCCGATCCGGATTCGTGGGCTGACCACACGGGTGAACAGGAAGAGGAGGAGGGCGCCATGAGTCCTGACGAGAAGATCTTCGTGTCTAAATCCCGGGCTCTCTCCTACCTGCAGCACAAACGCAGCGGCTTCGGTGACGGCTCCAGCGTCGGAATCGTATGCGAATGTTGCACGTACAGATGTACGATCACGGAGATGACCCAGTACTGCAAGGCGGGGGGCATGGGCAAGCGATCCTGGAGCGCCCCTACCCCTCCCCACGCCTGGCTGCCCACCAACGCTGTCCACAATGCCAAGACGACTGACGAAGGCGAGGAAATCACGGAATCAGATAAGAACAGCGATAAAACAGAGAAAAATCAGAAGATCACGGAAGTCATTCTCCTCACCATGTTCCCGGAACGCAAGACCGGTACCGCGTAACCATGCCAACGACCTCTTGACCTTTCCATGTTAATAGTCATGCTGCTTTAGACCAATGTCTTTCCGCGCACAGGGTATGGGCGGCTACTTGTGTTTTCGTTTGCCTGCAACTCGCCTCTCCACCCCCTCCCCTCTATCGCCAGTGTAGTATACTCAAGGAAAACTAGAAATTTATTTTCAAGGTTTCGGCAACACACACAAAAAAAAAATAAAAAAAATACACACCTTTTTTCCCCTTTTCATTTTGTGACTGCTCACAATGAGTATGCATGTGTATGTTTCTCTTGGTTAATTAAAAGTGAATAAATGTTACGAGTATACACATTTTCTGGACGGATTGGTTTATTTCTTATACAAAAAAAGAAAATATATATATAAGCATACATAACAACAAAATATTGGCGGGAAATGTTTGGTGTCGTTGCATGGACGGAATGTTTACACAATACAAGACTAGTGGAAAATAAATAAACAAAATTCAAATTCCCCATTCTGAGCGAACTAGATTGCAGAATTCGTCGTCATTCTCGATTGAAATTGACACTCCCTCGTAGAATTCCTCGAATTCAGCGAATGTAACTTCCAACATGGCATCGTATGTTCGACCTGAAGGCATCGAGCGCTGATCTTGAAACGCCGAAAAGAATGCCGAAATGACCTGTTGCTCGTTCAGTTCACCTGAAAATAAATAAATAAATAAATAATATAAATAAATAAATAAATAAACACAACACCACAATCAACCAGAGTATTCTAGAATCTTCCGACGTTCATGAAAAGCCTTCTTTAGAAGTGAAAGAACACGGACTATTGGTTCGTTTCAGCAACAAAAGAAGCGCAGTTCCCTATGGAGAGATATAAACATTTTGAGAGAACAAATGCCGGCAGCTAAACACGAGCAAGGGACGACCTTCTCAAGGTCACAAAGTCGAAGGTCAGCGTTTTCAATGTTAGGTAAACACTGCCGTCAACAGCAGCATATAGCGAAATAGAATTCACAGAAATACCGCCTAATGACTAATAATGAAGCCACCGGGACAGAAGTTGAAAGCAAGGCACCGCTTTAGGTCGCGTATCGATGTCATCGGTGTCACCCGAAATGGAACGGATACTTCCCACTAATGAGAAGCGGAAAGCAAGGGTGTATGTTTTGAGGCCGTGATGAGTAATAATGTTGTCAGCCCAATATACATGTATTAAAACAGTTAATACGAATTACAATATTGTTTGGATGCTTATCCCATTGAGCGCCAAAATAGACAATTTGCGAGCGTCCAATTCATTACGCAAGAGCATCGTGGGCGGTGAAATTCAAGTGCGATTCAAAACAATACTCTATGAAAATGATTTACAGAAACTATTAGAGAGGGATGAAATTCCCAGAAACCGACAATATGATGACGAATGAAACTATATATTCGTAAATTATTACAGCAAAGCCAGGAATTCCCCATATAACCAACCTTTAATTACGTACAACTTCGTTATAATTGTCAATCCTAAGAAATCATAATAATAAGTACAAAAACGTGTCCTGTTATTCGAGAGCAACACAAAATGAAAAATAGTTAAAATACCAAGTCTGGAAAACCGAGAGCGTGATCTGCGGACGGGTTGGGGTGGGGGAGGCGGGAGGGGGTTCCAATAAATAAATCCAGAAGGATTTGTTAATCCCAGGCACTGGTTAGCCCACTATAGAGTATGCAATGCATTTAATAGTACATGCATTGCACGCAACGCAGCAGGTTAATTGCACTATGAAGATGGCTCAATTCAATGGCGTGTAACAAAAGATGGGTTTGAACTTTGAACTTAGAAGTGATGTCATGAAAGTCAGATCAAACAGTCGAACACGGATAATTACTCGCCCGACAGCCAGGTACATTCAACTAATTGAAGAACACCTTTAAAACAGGACAGCATGGTCAATCAGCATGGCCATGGTGGAGATACTAATATTTACACCTGTGTATATCGAACATCGGGAATCACTTCATACCTTCAATACAAGCATCTATTCTATGTACATCAATTGACAAAATAAATCAGTCTTTCTTTCTTCAAAATTACAATGCCGCTGTTGATCTCTGATTTTCACTTTGATAGCCCAATGGCATCATTCCTCTTTTAGTAAAATAATCGAGCAGTGTAGACGCTGTAATATATGAGACATGCTCCAGGCAATATTGCCTCTCACTTTACTCAGCAGCTTAGCTGACTTGGGCATCCCATAATGACACGACACGGACGCCATCCACTATTTCTGGACTTGTTGATATCACGAGTTCAAAGTAATCGTTCTCCGCAAGTGATAAGACTCAGGTTTCCTCATTTTAATACTTTCGAATACCTTAATCATTCAAAATTTCAAACTTATAAACGGATATCGAAAATATAAGAAAACGCACCTGATTTAACCTTGGGGTGCGAATGGGTGTTGTAGAACTTGGTCATACCCTCTAGAGTGACTACCCCTTTCTTGCTTGAATCAACTTTAGCAAACGCCTTCAAAAATATATAAAAATATAAAAATAAAACTATTATAAGTTAATTCTCCAGGAGCTCAAACTAATTACCCGTCTGACAAGCATTTTTCTGTCTTCATTCATTTGGCCGAGGTAAGTCCGCATGAACTCATCGTAAACCAGGAAACTGCTGGATGTCACGTCAACAGTCTCCCAAAGATCATCAAATTTCTGGAGAAAAATAAAAAAGAGGTTGCAAGTCTTCACTTGATGACTGAACAAGTAAAGGTTTCACTCGTAACTTGATCATTGTGTTATTTCAGCTAAGATACCCTTCTGCACTTAATTGACCTTCTCTACTGGTTTCATAAGAAAGCTAAAACCACTCAACATTTTTATAAATTAACAAATTTAAAAACAGACCTGGTCTGGAACAGAGATGTGGAAATCGACGAGAACTTTTTCCAGTTCAAATTTGTTGAGTTTTCCATTGTCCCGCGCCTCAGCCGCCAGTTTGCGGAGCTCTCTTCCGATCCCTGTGTAGGCTTTCACCGCTCTTTTCTTCATCTGACTCCGTACGATTCGCTGCACATCTCGCTGTAGAAGAGTTGCTTGATATTCCTCTTGAGTTGTCGGCAAATGGGCTCTACGCCAAACGTCGTCACGGTCTTGCACCGGCACTCCATCAAAGAGAATCAAAGCTTTGGCAGAATTGTCAACAGTTGTAACTTTAATAATAACAGTCTCGTTTCCCTTGACTGTGTCTGGACATGGCTGGTCGACCCATTTGAAATGAAGAGTGCTGCCCTGAAATCATACAGATAAAGAAGGTTAAGATGAATATTCATGAGGTCAAAAGCCAACCTGTTTGATATCAACAACAGTGTAAGACTGACCGGTCTTCAATCCAGATAAATGTTGATAAACGCCACGCTTGATGAACGGCAGGGCTTTAGAGCTGTTGGGAAAACACATAATTAATGACGCAAAAAAATAATTCAGGTAAAATATTGGTCCTACCTCTTGCCAAGCTGTCTGAATTCATAAATGGTCACACTGTTATCTACGGAGAAGAAAAATCCTGTCAGCTCACGAATGGCATCCCGGTTATTCCTGTAAATGAAAACATATAAATAAATATACTGGTATATAATACGTATGCAGTACATTCATAAGGAGCCAGATTATGGCATTATTGCATATCACATATCATATGCTATAAAGAGTGTCAGCTCCAGACTAATACATCATGGCACCAGACATTATTCTTACACAATCAAGTGCAAAGCAAAGAGAGGAGGTGGTCAATTACACGAACCAAAATGCGATTGTGACGCTTTTTGAAATATATTTGCAATTTGGCAATCAAATTGGACAACAAAAGTGACCAACACCTTTACTGTGAGGCAGAATTGATAGATGATTAAACACTTAAAAAATTAAAAGGTCTTAATTGAATACAGTCTTGACAGTACTGATAGCTGATAGCATAATCACTATGAAGAACTAATTTAATGCGGTCAAAATGAAAAACAATAGATTTGTCTGTTGCCAAAAATGATATAATTATGTGAGTCCTGTTGAGGTTTAATCCTGCAACTAACTTGATATATCTATAAATTCTATAAAATTATAGCGTTAAGTAAGTATGCATATACATGTGTATATAACAATTGTATTCTGCACCCACCCAAATTCCCCCGTACAGAGTCCCACAGGGCTCCGTACTTGGACCACAACTCTTCTTAATTTACACCAATGACATAGGGAATGCAATTAATAACACTTCACTCATCCAATATGCCGACGATACCACCCACTACTGTAGCGGACGCCACCTCACTGACCTCCAAACCCACATCAAATCAGACCTCACTCGACTAGTGTCATACTTCAACAGCAACTCACTTCAACTCAACCAAAACCAACTACATGACAATACAGCCCAAGCATACACATACGAACAACGATACTCACATCAGGATACACGACACAACCATCGAACGAGTAAAAGAAACAACTTTCTGAGGTGTAACCATATAGACGATAAACTCTCATTCCGCTCCCACAAAAAGGCAGAAAACAAGGTATCAAAAGGTCTCTTTGCACTATGCTCTATCAAACAGATTTTACCAAAACAACCCTTGAAACTCATATACCACGCCCTAATCTCCCCACATATCTCATACGGCATCACATACTGGCACTCCTCACCCAAGACATAGCTTCACAGACTTAATGTTCTACAAAAGAAAGCCCTTCGCACTACAACACATTCTGAATACAATATGCACCATCTGCTCCAATTTTCAAAAGCTAACACATATTTCCACTTAATAAAATGTACACATTTAAACTCCAAAAGATGATGTACAAAATTAATCACAACCTCCTCCCCACCACCATCCCTACTGCATTCACTACAGACGCCCCACTCCACGCATACCCCGCACGCCACAGAGGAACCAACCCGATGCCGACAAGAAATTACACACACCACCTCACTCACAAAAGCTTTGTACATACAGGCCCTCAACTTTGGAACACACTCCCAAACGTAACAAAAAAAGCATTTCCAGCCTCAGAACTTTCAGCAAGAGCACAAAAACAGCACTCATCAGTCAAACAGAATGCGTCATCTCCTCCACTCCCGACCCCCATTCCCCCATGACGAGCACCCCCGCCCCTCTCCCTCGATCTCCATGTACCCCCCCCCTCTCCCTGTCCCTTCGCCCAAAATGCGTCACTAAATCCATTTTGTTTCATTTCGTTTCCTCTCCCCGACTTTCCATTTCATTCATTCATTCATTCATTTTTTATTTTTTTTTTATTTTTTATTCCCCCCTTGCTCTTTTAATGTATACAATTTCTTCAATTTCTTCATTAGTAACAATCATTATTTATTCATTAGAATCGTCCTATGGGTGGCTCTGACTAGGTGTCCAAAGGTCCCTGCGGCCTAAGGAACCATCCAATGAAAGTATTGATGCAAAATAATGTGACTCTAAATCAAACTATTAATATAGCATGCATGCATTCATGAATAAATTCCTATCCTATCCTTTTCCCAAACTCAAATGGAGTTTACATTTGTGTATCATAATCAGCAGTTTAAACCGACCTTGATAGAAGACGAGCCCCGAATTGCACTTCTCGCAAAAGTTTC
>KB303457.1:116153-144733 GCA_000328365.1 Capitella teleta
GTATCGAGATAGACGAAATGAAAATTGAAACAAAGGATATCCACTTTATAAATAAGCTCCCTGCGAGCATTTTGTATATTTATTGGGCTACTGTTTTCCCCAATTGTGTGTCCAAGATGAACCGCATTTAGGGTAAGGTTAGGTAGGTTGCGCATGGGGACTTGTCTGTTGAACACTAAGGCCTTGCTCTTTGTCGAATTAAATTGAACACAAAATTCCCTTGAAAACTCTGAACACAAATTCAACATTTTCTGAGCTGCACTAAAACTCGGAGCCGTAAGAGCCGCATCATCTGCAAATCCAATGACGCCAGCAAACCAATGCCCGTGCAAGATGGCATCCTATACCTGAGTTTTTTTAATCACTCCAGTAAATTTTCAATACAAATACAGAAAAGCACTGGCGAAAGGACTATTTTGAGTACTTTCAATTAGGGAATCTAGGGCATTTTAAGGCGCTCTATTCCTTACAGGTAAAGCCGCCTTTGATCTTATAGCACTACAATTAGTTTCTTTACATCATCAACTTGCTTATAATGTTTTCACCTGTTATCGATGTTAAATATTCTACCATTGCACAACGTAAGAAGGGTTATCTGGTGTCAATACCACTCATTGAAGTCTCAAACCATCTGGCTATAATCGGTGGAAGTCTCTCTCAGTTCGATAACAATTAATAGTCACGAGCGTTAACAGCCAATCTCAGATTTGTCCTGTGTCACCTTGCGCCTCATACACACACATACACCTAGTGTGCTGAGAGGGCGGATGTGTAAATTAATAGTTAATACCGTGACCCCTGGATACACTATTCTTCATTTGTATCGGACACACTGAACGTTCGCTTTGATCCATGCTGACGATTAGTCTCAATAATCCACATTCGACGCTACACAACACGCATATGCCTAATCATATATCCGTTTGGCACGGATCGAAAAAGCACACAGAAAGAAGAGTGTATTTGGTGAGAATGCATGGCTTGATTAGATGGTGTGTGAAGACCAACACTTGCACTCATTGGCAGAAACTATCACCTAGCTTATAGCCTTACACACAAGTTCACAGTTGATGGACGCACCATAGAGCCCCTCATTTAAATTCTGCACGTGTAAAATTATAGTTTAAAAACGTAGGAACATTACCATTAACACTGATTGTTATGCAGGAATGGAATACAGACTATAGAATAGATCTGTTACAAAATTCGGTGTTGCCATGGAAACAGATCACTATAAGGGTGTGCTGACCTTGCTTTGGAGTTTTGTTTTAGCGTGCGACAAAAAAAAAAAAAAGAAGGTGTTTCCGACTTCTACGGCGACTAAGAGTTATGGAAGTTGTCTAAAGGCGAAGGTTTACATATACAATTAAAAGCCAATGAGGGTTGCTAATGCGCCCTGCCTCACCCAATTTTATGTATAGTATATATTGCACATCTGTTGGGTTCGGTGAGTTATGTTCGCACACACCGACAAAAGGATATCGTTAATTATCAAAAGAGAATTAAACAGATTTCGTTCGGATCGTTTATTGCAGAGACACAATGAAGAGAAGAAGAAGATACCTTGTGCTACAGGGTATTGCATATCGATGGGCCGAAAAACCAGGTGTTTACATTGCTCACGAGTCTTTTGTTTTAACTCAGATAGTTCTTAAATTTGTGATGAAACATGGAGTATTTCAACAGACGTTCCACATGCAACACACATCAGCAACGTCCCAGCAGTGTCCTGTGGAAGACAGGGTTCAAAGTTCAAAGAAAAATGTAAAATGTGGTACGGTGATTGTACTCACGTTTGCTTAGGCCGATCAGAGAGCCTTTGTGCTGCGCTGGTGTTCTCTTCTCTGTTAACTTCTTCAAATCGCCTAATATCGCTCTTGCTTTGTCTACCAAATCAAACATCTGTTGAGAAATCAATGGCATGTTGGTGATCTCTTGAGATTAGAAGCGGGTGGTAGTCAATGCCTTCTTCGTTGTTGATACTTCAAAGGGGTTTCATTCCGAATGAAGAACCATACAACAGAACATAAACAGCTGTATTTATAAGGTCCTTTGATTTACATTAGCAAACTAAAATCCTGGATTATAGAAGCATGAAAAGCAATTATATGATAGGTGTTATGCTTTTGAATTGCCATTCTTGGGTATTAACGGGAGGATCGGAGTTCGAGGGTGAATGGGTTCAAAGTGTGACAATCACGCATACGAGAACAGGATCTTTGGTGAGGCCTTTACTTAACGGACAGGTAGACAATCAGCAGTCGACACCTGAGATCCCTTTGAAGGTGCGATAGACCAAAAGTGACCACCTGCCAGGTTACGACCCAATGATCATAGCGATCTTATCCCGTGCAGATGCGATCTCATCTTCATGAACACGTCTTAGGTCAACCGGGAGAAGTCAATCAAGTGGTTTTGGGAAAATCATCGATCGGTTGGCTCGTTCGGGTATTTCTTGATATTTTGATCATGTTAGATATATCAATTACCTTGGCAGTTTGTCTGCCTTTAGTGGTGTGGCCTTCCTATGTGTTATGTTTACAATTAGTGAAGACATACAATCTCGTTCCAGTTAATCAACAAGAGGTGACATGCATTGTTTGATGCTGTCGTGGACAATCCAATCTTGCGTCAGTTTGGGTCGCTGCCAGCAAATCAGTTCTTCGGAACTCCATTATTCTGAGACTTTACATGATCACAAAAATATCCTCTCAAAGTCACTCTGACCAAAATACAACTCTCTAATTATCTTGTGTAGGCCCAAAACAAGTATATCACATTACTACAGGTATTATTATCATCCTCAATGGTTGATCTCAAAATCATACTGATACGCCCCATGAAACATATCGAAATTTCATTCCACACAGCGAAGCAGCAAAATAGGATAAGTTAAGATAAGGGTTTTGTATCATTGTCATCCCGAACGACTAATTTGTCATTCGTTTGAAGCATATTTGACATGCAAGGAGATGCAAGCGAGGCTTCTTCCGCTGCTTCCCTTAAATTGATGCAGATTCGTCATGATTAGCCGAGGCAAATGAAGCACTGCTTCTTCATGAGGCAGAGTGAAGACAAAAGCTACATCCTGCTTGGCATCCGGAGGTGGGCGTGGCCAACGTTAAAGTTGCATACAGTCATCACAATTTCAGACGAATCTTTGCCTAGTTTAACGCATCATATGTCGTTAGCTGACACTACTGCTTCCGGACTGCGGATTTCTATGCATTGGGCTCGCTTTCATAGATATAATTGCATTTGGAGATATCATGGATATGTGTTACTCAATGATCAAATCTTTTTCGATTACAGAATATGAAAGAAGATCCCAGATTTTCCCAAATGTTCCCAAACTGAAGAATTGCTGGATGTATATTTGCATATGGCACAGGTGAGATGCATATAATTATTATAATTTTGGACTAAAATACATCCAGGTTATAGGCCAACCAAGAATAGAGCCTCTCATATTCATCTTGATTTGAGAGGAAAATAATAGGCTATGGATGGAAATGACGATGCTGAGTCTCGTGGGCATTTTTAATTTTGGTTAATCATTTCATAATTTTCTTTTCTCATTAGCTCAAGCACCGTGCAAGCATCCCCATCGGAGTGTTGCATTGAATGACTGAGATCAACCACCGCTAGTTGAGTAATTAGAATGCTGCATACTGTAATTAGTTAATTACACCAAGCATGCAGCGCTGCATGCTAAAAGCTGAGATGTCTTAAAACACTCAATATTGACTACGATACATGTAACTATTGCAATACTTCTAAGCGATTGCAACTCCATCTTCTAATTGACTGTGGTACAGTCACTCGTGCAATGATCTAGTTTTAGAAGAATAAGGAGAGCTCGATCGTGGGTGCTCTAAAGTGAATGAATTGCCTGCATTCCACGATTTACTTTCTTGGCAAACTGATTTATTCGTAGAAGGGACAGGTTCCGAATTGGACAGGCGACAAATACCATGACGTGACAAAAGTTGATCAATGAAATGGCTCAATTCGATCGAGAAATGTTTTCTTATAATTATTATACATAATACCGGTGCAGGTAAATGTTATACATAAGTCGGACCTACCCCCTGACGATTCAAAAACCCAATAAACCAATATTTAAACTAAATGTTTAAAAATAAGACACACACCCGCGCCACACCCGCCTCAAAATAAACGTAGAAAACCTCAGCTCGAAATGTCTAGCACATCTCCCTGCATTACGGACTCTCAGAAATTACAGAAGCGACAAGTTGAGCTTCTCGAGAAGTAAATGACATTTGAATTGTTCAACATAATAATTGGCAAATACACACGGCTCATGTTTCTTATGATGAGAGGAATCGTATGCCGTGAAATTGCATATTGCACCTGTGTTGCTTACAACGGGATTCCAGAATTGCATCATCGTAGCATGTTTGAAATTTTGTTGAATGAAAACAGTGCTTGCAGCTCACAATTATGAACGCATTCATTGGAAAGGTCTACTCTTACATTCATTCCGTATAGGCGAAATTAACTCAAACTGGATCATTAATACGTTATCAAGGACATTGAATGAAATAATTCGCTTTTTGGGAGGGTGATATATGAATAAGCAGCATCCACGGGACACCACGGTAAGGAAAAGGGACTAGCAGGAAGCATAGACATGGTGATTAGCTTGTATTATTAACAAGATGGGACAAAGGTCTATCTCCCCATTGTGAAAAAAGACCGTAACATGTCGCCAAGTGAGCGACTCGCAGTTTCGCACGAATTACAAAATAAACGTCTATTCGACATAGAATTCATACCAAAACGCGAGTAAAAATACAGAAGAAATAAAACTGAGTCCAAATTTGCTAAAATATTATTACTTTGTGCAAAATTTGAGCGTTTTTGGTTCGCCGAAACCGGAATCTGCGATAATCGCGTGAGCGGGATGACAGGGTTGCCATGGTAACGGGCGACATGCAAGGATCATTTTTCACGAGCGATTTCGAATCTGTGTCTATATACAAGCTAATCTCCAAATCTACGACAGCTAGGAAGGCCTTAGAGCTATAGCATAGAGACAATTGAGGGCAAGACAATTGAACTTTCGCGGCTGTACCAACGCAAAGTTGCAATAAATTCGGCCCCACAGCAGAAGTCCAGGACCATTACCCCGTGCTATTTATCCCAAAGGTTCTTTATCTTGTATATTAACGTAGACAGTAGCACACAACGCCCTCCCTTGTTGCGCAGTTGAGCTGCGCCGTAGAATTGCTAGAGCATTACGAAGTATTACATAATATCACAACCATAAGGCCTGCACCGATCGACTCTTTGAATTCATGACGTCAAATTTCAGCGATGGCGTTAAATTGCACTCCTACTTTGAAATCGGGTGGTTCTTTCACCTGAACCACCCGGCGCCCTCAGGGGAAAGTCTAACATACAATGGTTGGCTATATTGTAAATTGGACTGCCCTCAACTACCTGGAAGCAATATGAGATCTGCTCAGAATCGAAGGGAATGGCGTCCGATGTCTTTGAACCCGAGTGGAGGAACGCGAATGCGAAGACGCTCAGCAAGAATCAGAGTACACTGTAGATGGCATCGTTCCTTGTTTGCAAGCGAGAACGAATACTAAACCACATTTAAATGTTACGTGGTATTTAACGCTGGTTACAGCCGAGGAGGTTAAATATTGTCATATAAGTTAAAGTCGCCACCTTAAGCAGGTCAGCATGAACTTACATCATCAGTATTAGAGAGAGGTCAACTTCAACAATGATAGCAGATCAATCCGATAGAAATTGGCAGTTGAGTACAGGGTAATTCAAAAGATAGGCTACAAGTAATTGATATTGTGTCAATTTTGTGATAAATGATACAAAGAAAAGACTTGCTTTGTGAAAGAGCGAGCTATATCCCAAAATAATCACCATTGAAGGTCAAAGTTCTATATATATACGAGGAAACTTCTTCCTCCCGATGGACACCAGTCTTACTGCGTTGACCTGTACTCGTCTGCAAGTCTTAATATATACCACCACATGTTCTATCAATATTGCTTTACTTCCACGATTCTTTCCCTCTTTTCTTTCATTGTTCTTTTAATTACTTTTAAATACATTTATATCCCAGGACCTCATTTCTCTTATGTTATGAAAGAAAGAATTCAATGATATATGATATCGCATTCTTACAAGAAACGTTATCTCATTACCTCGAGCAAAAATGGTTGGATCGTGCAATTTTTGTGCTCAGAAGTTTTCTACTCAAATTAAAAGGTAACAATTTTTAGACGTCGTGCCATGTACGTTCGGATCAAGTACGTTCTGTCAATCCTGTGATACTAGTATTATAATACTACCTTAGGCTATAGTATATACTGTTTCTTTTAATGTATTGAAACAATCGAGTCGATCAAATTATGTATATATGCACAATATAGAGTCTGTGTTTTACGATAGATTGGATTGAAACTTAATTAAACAATTTCACAATTTCTAACTCGATTGCACGCCTATTGCTAGAATTAATAGTGCTAATAGTACTACGATATATTAGGCGAGTATGAGTAATCATGGTTATTCTAATTCATTTATTGGTGAGCTTGTGAAGCATAGTATGTTAGATGTTTTGTTAAAATCCAGGTAATCCTGATCGAATGTGCAAATCCTGGCCGAATCAAACACTTATTCATTTTCTATAACAACCCCCGATTGTCCAACAGTTAAATAGAATACAAAGCGGGACTATAACTGTAACAACTTTACTAATCACAGTTCATGAACTTTGCCTCATGTACGCCTTCTTATGCTTAGCGAATACGTCAAAGCCCATTTATTTCAATTCAGCCAATTCTTGATGTTCATACATTATCCCGAAGAACATAATCTGAGTGGGCGACTCTATTCGATCAATTAATGGATCTTATCAATGAAGATTCGTCCCCTCTTATCTTCACCTCTGTTATAGCGTGTTTATCCAACATGAAATCCTTTTAGCGACCTAAACTAAAATCTCTTCCGCTGTATCAACATACTATTTCCTTAAGAAACATTGGTACATGTGGTACATACAAGTGCGCAGCCTGTGTGTGATAGATCCACGAGGGCACTAATGCTTGCATGCATGCAAACCAAGAAATATACATGAATTCCCTCTCTCATAGATGATCTTCCATGCAATCATCCTTCATTCAATATCCTACATTCTGCTCCAAATCGTGCGTCAATTGGAATAATTTGATAGACGAGTTCAGAATACTTAGGTTACGTTTTCTCATCATATGTAATACAGCATGTAATTTTGTATCTGATAGTCTACTTTATTGAGTCAATTGAACCCAACCAATGAAATAGCACTTGATTGTCACGTGTTCGATTATGTCAGATTTAGCTTAAAATATGGCTTCTATCAACGCTAATTCTTATATTTGCGTTTCTGTCCATTGGTGAGACAAAATAGTAGGTAACGTTAGGTTGATTGATATTGATCGCACTGAGCTGAGAAAATAACTCGTGAAACTTTTACAATGGAATTCATAATATATATTCAACAATACTGCCACTCAAGTGCAGTTTCTTCTCGGTCACTCACCTCTTGTGCATCTTTTTCCATTACTTCTTCAAGTTGTAGCGACCATTGCTGCGCACCATCTCGTGGTTCAGCCATCTCCTCATTGTTGGCAATAGCAGGTCTAGATCTCGCCTCAACGACGCTGCTTTGTGAAGATAGCAGAGCAATTAGTGTGGCAGCAAGTACTGTCCAAATGCAGAAGGTAGTCGAACACTTCATGTCTATTGTTAAATAATTAACTCTCTGTCCGCAACTTTCTAAGCTCGCGCAAACTATGTCCTGACTCGCAAGGGTTCTCGAACTCTTAAACGGGTGCGTGTCTGCGAGGTGTCACCAGCGGGGCGTGGGAGGGGAGAGGGAGAGGGGAGAGGGGAGAGGGGGGCACGCCTGTGCCTCTAACGGAGGCGGGGTTATGACGCATGCGCCGTACTGGTAACGCTATAGCTAAATGACACTTCCGCTTAGAGAGTCGGCTATCGGTTCGCTAAGATTCACGACTAAAAAACGATCGACGTTAGCACAATATATTTATTTTTGATTACAATATATAGCATAAGGACACAAATATACACGTGCTACACACCGATTCAGAGATATTCAGGTACTCAGTGAGATTGCAGTGTCTCTCTGTGATTGGCGTTGAGCCCCGGATCATCCCGTAACCTTGTCACGTGATTGCTTTCGAGGGCATTTTGTTTTCGACGAAGTCATGCACGTCTAGAAGCAGTTAAATGCATTACGTTGCATCAGAATTATTTAGTCACTTGCGGCGGTTCCCTTGAGCATCATCGACGTCCGTTGCGTTGATTTGCAGGCCTCTTATGTTCATGTTGCTAGGAAATGTTTTTTTTTTTTTTTTTTTTTTTTTTTTTTTTTTCATAACGCTGCCAGTCTTTTTCTAGAATTTAGACAGAACCGAGCTCAAGAACATCTCCATCGTCCATCTGACGACAAGTACTAGATTCACTGGAATTGAGGGATTGACCTCGCGGTCCTCAATTTTCTCTGGTAATACGTAGTAGTAAGCACAATATGCTGAAATAGTGTTTCATGTGCCAACATGACAGACGATGGTTGGTGTGAATATTACCCTCGGGTTTTATTTGTATCGCAGATGGTTAGTATGTCCAAAAATAAAAATTATTGCGGTTAGGGAAACATTGTATAATTATTATGTACACATTAATTATACCAATCTACAGCTTGTAGAAAACTATATACATATTGCATACTACTTTCAAACTGAACTGAACACAAATTGTGTTGAACAAATAAAAATGCAGCGCTTACAGGAGACATCAACCATTGCAGAGTTACATAAGGCACTGGGAAATAATACATGATACAGATAAATGAGTGAAGCTTAAGTTAGTTTAGGTTAATACACCCGTTATGACTGAATGATTGCTCATCAGAATCTGAAAAGTTGATTTGTGTTTGCATATGTGTTATCAACATAGACTGTTGCGCTGTGTTGGCCGTTATCAGGGAGGACAGTGCCTCCGTAGAAACCTCCGCTTGGGCCATTGTAGACAGCGGTTACTTGCAGATCCTCGGCGTTGCTTTCAGGTGCGGTGTTGACGTACTCAACGGCTGGTGCTGGGGCTGGGGCTATTGCTGGGAGAACCCGTTGGGTGATGTATCCATTTGGAATAGCCATTGGAACAGCCACTGGAACTTGGGCGGTTAGCTTATTAGACTGCATAACTGGTCGTCGGTCGCTCGCAGCTCTTCTCGCCACTCGACGCCGGCGGACATACCGCTTTCGCGAGTATCCCTGGCATGTGCAGATGACGATCAAGGCAACGGTTAGACCGACCAAGAGGCAGAGGGCGGCTCCTCCTACTGCCAACCAGAAGGCGAATCCATTTGGCAAATCATCCCAATAGACCCCAAAAACAATCACTGCTGCTGCCCCGAAAACACCTGGAAAAGGAAGACATGAGAAGAGGATCTATGACGACATATAGTTCACAGATTAATATTGGGACACGTGGATCTCGGCGCTCATGCATTATTTGCTAACAGCCAGCGGTTGTCATAACATGCTCCAGACTTTGTCAGCAATTTCAGTGATTAACGCTTTCTGTTTAATTGTGCTGATTGAGTTTGGATTGCTGATGGGTTGAGGGAATTGCATTGTGGACTCAACCACATTTCGACTGTGGTCATTTAGAATAGTACAATAATTCATGTTTCACCTGTGAGCAAGTGGAAGGAGACAGCCGTGAGACCAGCATTTCGGTTTCTCACATCCATCAGCCAAACGATGTAGGCAAGAATTCCGACGACGGCACAAGCAATAGCCGTGCAGGACAGTCCTTGGGTCACGATCCATTGGCTGGCTGAAATGAACGAAAACAATATGTATTTTTGAAGATGAACGTATTTCATCTACGCCTCAAAATATATAGGTTAATTTTGTTACACATTTCTTAGATCGAGAAATGTTTACCCACAATTCTGTTTGGTGACATGTATACACGTTGATAATTCTGGTTTTAATCGACTGGGCTGATATAATCCGATGCTTACCTTTTTTTTTAAATATATCTCAGAACGAGGCCATAGGATGACTTATAAGATACATAACCTAATGCAACCCCCCATCCTTTACTCTATGTTTCCTGGTATCATAAAATGCAAGTTCAAACTTCAAAGAGGATGAGATTACAAAGAGTCCCAGAAATTAGTTGTCGGTGAGGCTGAATAATCAAGCACAGGTGTTGAGACTGAGGTATTTAGGGGGTGGAATTAGGACGTGGGCTGATTAATGCTGTTATTTGGTAATTCAGAGCAACACAGAAGAGGCAGGTCACCGCGGAAGGTTTTTGTTGTTGTTGAGGCGGGAGGTGTATGGGGATTGCGCCACGATCGTATATGGTATATGCTTGATTCGAAATAATTTGATAATGATGAAGTAAATACGGACCCCTCCCCCTTCAGGGGAAAAAGAGGGGGTGGAAAAAAAGAGGACCAGAAGCCAATCAAAATGTATAGACATGGCTGAGACAATTGCAAGAGTTTCAGGTGCTAATGCTCATTATACTCAAAAAGTAGGTTATTTAATTTAAATGCATTTTTTTTCCGATGCAGCAATGCACGTTCATTATGAACAGAGATTATAAAACCGCCGCTACAATGATATTTTCAGCCTCCAGGGCTTAAAATGAGCCTATATATGCATATTTTAATTTTGCTTTAGTATTTGACCTGTTGCAGACATGCTAATTCATTCTTTCATGCATGTTGTTTCACTTTTGAAATCGCTCCCTATTATTCTTCTTTGTATTTACAACTATAGAATATGGAGACTATAGCGTCTTTTAGTAATAGCTGGAAGCTAGTAATTACTAATGCTTCCAGGTAAACTTGCACTATTTATCTACACCGATATTGCAGTATTATAGTCCGTAAATCAACCACAGTGCCCGAGATAACGCCAAATCCACGAACTATACAATTAATCATTCCAAGGCAAAATAATAATTTCCTGATATCATTTACATGGTATGAAAGAGACACAAACAGCGCATAGGCCTAATCAGTTGTTCTAATTCCCCCACCAAATCAGTTTGGTTCACATAATTATTTGCCGCCAGTGGAGCTGCGAATGACGTCATAACACCCGGGAATTCCGAGTGGCGACCCGCGCGCAAAAAAAAGTCGCTTTGTTAAAGGGTCAACACAAACGATTCGATTTCGTCGCCTCGAGTCGGAAACTGATGATAAATCATTAATATATTGAGTTATAGGGCTAATAAGACGTCACAAGACACTTGAATCGACTGATTCTCACTAACTCAATATTTGACAATAAACACAGATAAAAAAAAAACAATATAATTGAGTATTTTTGCCAATTTACGTGCCAATGTGTGGTCGGTTGTTCTATAGTTAATATTATCTCATTCGCAGGTGTACTTTGCATAGCGTTGAAATCATTATGCTTATGCGTTACGATTTCCATTCGATAAAGTGTGTGTTAAAAGTATTGCAGTTGTAATTGGGCAAATTCGTTGATTTGTTCAACATTACATAGAATTGTGAGTGCATCGATATAAACTTTAGTACCCTAGGATTTAGGGTGGTGTCTTATGACGTCATAACTCCTAAGACTCCAGAGAGAGTTAGGCAAGAGACTCTGGCCATTTTTCTATCTCATCAAATAAACCTTTTGAAGCCTCAATTGGCTTAAAAATGACAATATTATGTCCTGTGCCTGAACTAAGGCCTAATATTTTTTTATTATTTTTTATTTTTTTATTATTTTTTTTACTTGGGTTGACTTTTAATGACTGGAATTTTGAATGTGTAAAGTGATGCTTCTGAAATTCCTTTAATAATTAAGCTCCGTACAAGTTAAAAGGGTTAAAATTTAATATGCTTGCTAATTCAAGCTATAGAATACACTAAATATAACCAATGATATATGTGGGAATAGGATAATCTTGCAATGAGAACAAACGACTAAATTCAGGCTTCATTATTGCTTAGAAACACCCATCGATTATTAGATGAGGGTCCTGCCGTTCTATGTCATTCCACCGGGAATCATGATATTGTGAATTCTTGTTCGTTCCGTTCATTTTTGTGATATAAATGAAGCCACATACCCACCTTCCATAATTATTACGCACCACATCAACTTACAAAATGTTCGTCATGTAACAATAAGCGATCGACCCAAATAAGTCTATTCGTAGAACACTGGTAGGATTTTTTTTCAGAATCACACCAGAGCAAAGGTTTTTTCTCTGTCTAAAATTAACACAGTTTCCGAGAGAAAGAGACAAAAACTAAATGTAATTTAACGTTTTAATATGGGACATTAAGTGGACAATACTCTTGAAATTATTATCTTATTATGAGATATACACGTGTATATGTATATTATGATCTTGCGAGAGTGTATCAAAGTTGGTATCAATGGTAATTCGTATAATTACATTTACACAGCCACATATAGGGTGGACTCAAAGTAAAACTCCCCTCAAGTTTACACAAAGCTCAGACAATTATACAATACTTCCTTGTGTTAAATTTTCCAGTTTTCAGCGCAAAAAAAAGAAGAAGAAGAAATGAACGTATCACAGAGAGGGAGACAATTGTTGAACTTACGCATCTCAGTCTCGGAGAGTTCTGGCACAATGAATTCATCATAAGTCAACGCAGAGCAGGACTCTCCACACGTATGCCATAAGCCACAATGGAGACCTCTTTCATCCCATTCCACCCAATAAGGTAGAGCAATTCCAACAGTGAATACCACAGCTCCAATGATCAGAAAGATCAAAGCAAAAACCGGTAATCCGCGCGAATTTTCAGCCATGGTCAAAATAAGGCCAAGTGTTTTCAGTTATTTTAAGTTTCCTTCCACAATAATCCAATATCGAAAAGTTATCGAAAGAGTTCTTCACATAGTTTCTTGTCTTGAAGCGTCTTCTCTTCCTTGTGTGCTACGAAATCAGACGTCATACGCACTGGGTGGAAACCTAGTACTTACAAAGGAACTTAAGCATTTCTAAAGTATGACTTAAGTTCTGGTCAATAATGTTTGATTGGGCTTGAATCGCTTCATTGTTTCATTTTTAATCACACGGAGCTTTACTTCTATTTCTGCAGAGGTTTCAATGAAGTTGGCCACCTACAGGGTTCGATACATCAAGATTCCAGAGATCTGTTTATTTGAGCACCCGTCACGACCAACGATCCGTGAAGCTGAGGACCCCGCCTCACCCGAAGAAGTACTAAAATTGCCAGCACTCCTCGATAATCAACATTATATCTATGTCCAGTTAACCAAGAAAGACTCTATCACTGAGTTGAATTTTCAAGGATAAACTAACCTTTACCATCACAAAACTAAGTAATGATAATTACATTAAACATATGAAGCATTTTCAAATAGTATCATCAAGTATCCACTGTAAAGTCAGTAAAAGCACCCTACCCTCAATTCATAGCGAAGCACACGCATATCTGATGTTCATCTACCGTTCTGCATCGGTGCTTAAACCATCCAAGTAGGGCATAAGCATACAACTGTATCATCTTTTAATCTATATACAAATCCCGAGGTATATACAATATATGAAATATTAAATCAGTTAACAGGGTTTCTACAAAACTGAATTGCTCTTGCTTCAAAATTGCCCTGATTTGGTATGAGACGTCATACTTGTTAATATTTCATGGTAAGCAGGCGTTGGCATAAATATAAACTTAAGGATGGAACCGGTGTGTCTCTTGTAAACCGTATAGTATGCATGGGTGTGTGATGGCACGCCTTATGAAACATCAGTGTCACCCACAACTGATATCGCTGAAGTTGTTTCCGCGATACCAATGGCTCAAACCCCACTGTAGTTCGCCTTTATTCGCGAATATACTCGTGAACACTCGACCTTTAACTATAATGATAATAATATTTTATTTCATATAATATTAATGACAAATTGACCTCAAACGTCCCCATTAAGAGCTCAGTTACAGCCTGGAATCAAACTTGAGAGCCGACCGTTATAAGACTGCCCCAAAATGACCTCAGTGAACGATTACGTGACTATAGCCAAAACCCGGGTCAAAACGGCTAGCTCATGCAATTATAATTATACACACAATTATAATTATACACACAATTATGTACATAATTTTCATCGTCCGTTTACAAAATAGTTATACATACATGGTCAAATGCATAATATTATAATCTGCTAACACTAAATGTTTTATAATTATGTGCATAATGTGTATGCATGGTATATTTATCATAGACTACTATTATATTCCCATATAAAGTTGAAGACTTTAGAGACAGACGTACTTTTTCCCCGTAATCATAACGGACTCTAGTGTCACGTGGATTCGCCAAATAGACTTCGTGACTTCCACTTTTCAAGGGTGTCTGCTGTTAGGTTCAGTAATATATATATATAATGTTTATTAATCGAAATACATTCACGGGTGTGATCCAAGCATTTCATTTAGGGGAAAGGGAAAATAATCAAGAGCATCACGCTAAAATACGATGACATAGTTCTACGACGTAGTTTTTTTGGGTAGTATTTCTACAACCAAAAGTTGTAAAGGGGAATAATTTCTTCGGTCCGTGTATTTAATTAGTATCGTTCAGAATAGACGCCATTTTGAAAGTTAAATTTACTTTCTTATATTTATAATGAGAAAATTTTATCCAATGGTAATTAAATCGGTACATGTAATGCCACTAATTAATTATTCCTTTGTTTATGACCAATCCATTTTAAATTCCAATTGGTTGGCGCTCATTTCACTTTCCAAAAAATGCGGAAAATGATTTAGAATAGATCATGGAAAAGATAAAATGTCATTCTCAATACATAAAATTGATACTAAATTTGCCTAGTGCAGAGGCGCGGGAGATTGCGTTGGCGTGTAAGCCTACACGTGTACACTTTGTTTTGAGGGGCTGGTAAATATAATCCACCGAGTCAATCTAATGGAACGATAATCAAGTCAATGCTGGTCATTGAACCCTTTCCTTATAATATTATATAACATTTATTTCACATATACATGCAATATGACATAGAAAGAAACATATAGTATAAACTAAAAAAAAAAAAAAAAAATAAAAAAAACATTCATAAAAAAATCTCAAAGTCTTAAACAAATAAAATCTATTGCTGGGTGTTGAACACGTGAAAAAACCTATGGCAGGATCCCCCCCCCCCCACTGGGCTAAAGACTTACCGCACCAAATAACAACATAATTTATCACATTAAATTATATTCCATTGCAGCGGATTTGACTTTTAACTTTCGGAGTGCTTCTGTGTTTTGTTGGGCTTGTCAGTCCATAATTCCATAAACCACAAATTCGTTTAAGCGTTGATTATATTTTAACATACAAATAAGGCCTACCCCACATGTTCATCTCAAATTGTTATTGTAGTACCATCCCAAATGGTTGACTCACTTTTGTTGATCCAAGACCACTTTCTTAGTGGGAGTGAGTTCATTGGAGTGGTCTTGATAGAGTTGTTCCTCAGAGATTATCTGGTCACTTGATCTAATCATTTCCTATTAATTATTGATACTTGAAGACTCCTCTGTGTTGACAGAATCACCAGGGTGGGATATATAAAGAGCGAAGGAGAGAGATCAGGTGACCCCTTGACCCCGGTTCAATGAGTTGGTGTTTGTGTTTCTGTTGCAATGACGTCTTAAACTGGCGCATGATGAATGCCTAACAAAAGGACCGGAAGTCCAGAGCACTGTTTCGAGGGTTGACGGCTGAATTACACGCATGCGCAGTCGGTGCAATGACCTCCTAGCCGACGAAGTAAACATTTGGCAAGGATATGTGCTATAGTAGGCCTAATGCAATGCGGTATAATTAGTGTTTTGGGAATTTATATTATAATAGTGAATTTATATTTACAATACTTGCCAAATTACTTTGAAGGGATAGATTTCAATCCCAGAATTTTTGGCAATTCAATTTTATGAGTTATGACATTTCTAATATACATAATTTGTGTCATTGACCATACCTACCATGTACTGGGTATACATTACACTACTCTGCTCACTTATCAAATCTCACATACAGTTGTGCAGCAAAATGTTGTTTTGTATTCTCAATAATCTTTTAAACTGATTTAACCTTGATATTCTGCAACAAGAATAAATGTATATACATGTATATATGTATACATGATTATATATGCAGATATTTTTGTGTCTGAGAGGTAAGCGGGGGCAAAATCAATTGACAGTCTCACCAATAAGAACATGAATCAGGCTGTCTCTGAATCTCCAGTGACCATTCGTTCTACTCAGATTGACGGCTTAGACATGCAAGGGGGTTCCTTGCTTTGCACGTGTATGGGCTTTGCACAGCTGAGGCGACCGGATAATATTATTGGTGTTGTTTTACGCAATCGAATCTTTTTGTGCCTTCGATTTCTCAATCTACTTGATACTCATTGACATGATATCACCATGGAAACCAGTCCAGCGGTGCTTACTTTTAGATTTTCTTTTACAGTCGGCCATCATTAATCCGACCAGGTTCGTTCACAATGATTATGGTCGGATTGATGAGGGAGTCGGATTTACAATTTCGTCCCACCTGGGACCAGTATGGGGTGTAGTTGTATGAAGTCAGGAATCAGAAGTGCTCAGAACCAACCATTGTGCGAATGTGGGTACTTCGATCTTGGTTACATCTTGTGGCTAAGGGGTGCAACGTACTCCTATACATACCTCACTCAATCCTATCACTTCCAAGTCCCAACCGATAGCCTTTGAAACATCAGGATCGAGAATGGCATATTCATGCCAGTAATCGAACTGAAGAGACGGCGGGTCGTACTTTTACCTGTGCGCGCCCGGGGCATGCATTGATTGCATTTTATATATAGCATAATATATACAAGTACCCAGCCAAAATCCGTGTCAGCACGGGTAGCCCATGCACTTATAATTGACTCGGTCGTGCGTGGTAGGCCCTACCCATGCATCATCATTATGAGGTCGAAATATATAAATGTGAAATTTCATAATATTATACGCTCTGCTAGCATTCAATACGTTTCCTCTGTGCATGTCTTTGCATTAATAATAATAATAATAATAATAATAATAATAATAATAATAATAATAATAATAATAATAATAATAATAATAATAATAATAATAATAATAATAATAATAATAATAATAATAATAATAATAATAATAATAATAATAATAATAATAATAATAATAATAATAATAAATATTAATACTAACTTATGATGCATGTACGTGAATTTCATGTATCAATTAACTATATTTCATCCCTGCACTTAATGTGCACACAAAGTGCATAAGGAAGTTGAAATCTTTATTTCAGATGGGGGTAACTGTGCTTTTGTCAGCCCAAGTACTAGCTATAGTATCTCAAGCTTGGCGAATTAGGATTGCAACACACCACTCGACTATGTATGCCAAAGCGAAACATCTGATACATTACCAGATATTTTTGCACTTCTGTTACCCACAACCGAAGAAAAAGTCACCACTCTCATCGGTGAATCCAGCACAGAAGATGATCCGTCACCTTCCCCAGATCCAGGAACCACAAAGAGACCGTCTACTTTTGCCCAATCGTCCACTGATGTGGACACTCGGTCTGAATCTGAACCAATGATCACATCGACAGACAATCCAATCAGCAACGAGTTGACTACTATTGATGTCCAACCAACCATAGTTACCGATGGTCATTCGATTTCGTTGACTATCACCGATTTTCACCACTCCTACTGCATTTTTTTTTCTCCTGTAGGGACCATGGTATCCGAATAAAAGTTATTTGATTCATCCAATCTCATTTTGTCTTAATGACATTGAAGTTGAGTTCCAGTGTGAGTGGGAATTAAGGACAAAATCAAAGATCAAATAGCAAATCTGTTATCTGATATAAGAATGGTGATAATTTGTAAAATCAAACTGCATGTAATAATTTAATGTTAAGAGCTAAAGGAAATGAGGAAAGCTCTCTGTATAACAAAACTGCTAATCTAATTTTCAATCGTCTCTGAATGCCAGCTGGATGCACGTTCAAATGGTCCTGAAGGAACCATAATGGTAAATCACCATGATGAGTAGAGACTAGCGAAAGAATTTCGGATGATCAACAGAACTCGATCCTGGAGTATGGGTGGCGGATAATTCAGTGGGGAAGAGGACTGCAACATCAGATGACCTTTCAGAGATCCATCCGGGCTTTTATAAGCATAAACAAGAGCGGATCTCGGCAAAAATATTTGATTAGTCGACCGAGCAGAACAAGAGCGCAAGGTGCGCATGCAGACACGGGATCGAGACTTCGACACATCTGCGATTCTGTGAGCGTACACGGCAGAGCATGAAAATCTAATTGGCGCAAAACCAGCTGGCGCAAAATAGCAGTAAGCAACTTATCTTTTATAATTATTTATATTAATTAGTGGGTGTTACACAGGTCGTAGATTGGCCTAGACGTATCAGAATAAGACCGCCTGGGATGGTTGTCTTGATACTGCTACGGTGACAAGTAAGCCTACACACTTACCATACATACCGTATCCTTTTATTGTATTGGCCCTCTTCAGCTCCAACCTCAACACTTTCTCCGTCTCCCTTTTGAGAAAGACACAAAATCGCCCAATTAGGAAGTGAAAGTCTGTGAAGCCGGCGCCACCGTCGCAGACGTGGCACAGTTGGAAAGCACGCTTCGCCGAGCCATCATTCTGCGTGACATCGCCGGCGAGAATATCTACAACAGTGGCAACTATCAGAAAAGCGGCAACCAGAAGTACGGCAGAGTAGACCTAATCGTCCATAACGACCACGCGTGGTCCAAAGATCTCAAATTTCCACCAACCCGTGAAGCCCAAATCTTCAGAGGTAATGTCTGGGAAGCTATCATGGAAGTCACAAAAAAATGAGCCATTAGCAGTCTGGCTTCTCGGAAGTCGCCAAAATAAACAGCTCGGTTTCGACCAGTTCGTGCTCCAAGACGGTCGCAAAACCCCGAGCATAATTCATCATTATTAATTGTTTGTTGATATTTTCGTGAGCTTGAAGCTGTAACATGAATGTGCATTCAATGCCTCCAAGTGCCAGATGATCATAATAATTATGCCATCTGAAATTTTGTCATAATGCCCTCATGGTTCATAATGTGTCATGCTGCGTTTTAAATATTCTGTGCAATTTCAAGTATTCGAGGGCATATTACATGGAATTGGAAACAGTCACAAAAAAACAAGCCTGTCGCGGCTGACGTTAAACCGGTGTTGCGTCATAATACAAGGAACTCCCTAATTTGAAATTTAGCACAACACCAATCAATGATTAACTAAGCGAATTCATACATACACTTGGTCTGTTACACAAGGGACGATTGGCATACCGATACCCGATGAGTATTAACAACGATGGTCGTGGACTCTGGATTCGTTTTACACGTTGAATCCTCTGAACGTCATGACTTCATCACTTGTGAGCTATATCAGTGCGTTATGAAAGAGATAAATTGTGTTCTCGTTCTGATTGCAATGATTGCCCATATTCAACTAGCGACCATGGCAGCAGGTATAGCTCATTGGTTAAATACAATCATTGACAAACTTACGCTTGATTAACGTTGTTTATAATTATTGACATTCTGCACATTAATTATATGGCGCTATAACAGCCAAGATCACTTGTGGAAAAGAGGACATCCCCTTCCCGCGCAGGCCCTCGCTGATAATTGTGTAATGTTTTTTTTCTGCAATCAACAATTATTAGGACTGTCGCTCATCAGCGATTTCTCTTTCTGGAAATGTACCAGAAATAAATTGGTAAATTGGTAATTAATCCGTTCTATATTAAGTGGGATCAGAGAGTCATCGCTTGATTTGCGTTTCGAGTTGCGTAACTAGGGACGCCTTTTAATACCAGTTATAATCTTGTATATTCTTCGTTTCAAGTATATTGATTAAACTCGCTTAATTGCTACAATTAATTCTCTTTTGTGCACGATATAACTTTCATTAATCATGATTATAAATAATAATAAAATGATGTTGATCCATATTCCAACTTGTAAAAAATCCAGAGGGTAGACATTAATTATTGATTTATCTTATTTGAAATCTTACATTTTGAATACAATTGGCGGCCATCATGCCGAGGACTTACGTTCACTTTGGAAGGTGGGGAGATGGGGGGGGGGTTTAGGGGGGTATGTGAACCGCATAGAAGCGAAGCCAGTTGCATCATACAAGTGAATCAATTTATTTTATTTATTTGTTTATTTTATTTTTGATCGAATGGAAATCGCAACGCATATAAGCATGATCATTAAAGGGGACCTCTGATTGTTTTGAAGTAGTAACGGATGCTAGAGAATGCACCACAAAAGAAAAATACGCCTTTTGACTAACATTGTTTTAGACAATACGCTTGCTGTGGGCTAATTCATTGAATATGAGAGGTTTTAAATCTCAGTTTCTTGCGTTCGATTTCAGACTGTGGTGACGTGACTGTACAGTAATTCTCCTATTGTTAACAATTGAAGCCGTTGAAGGAGCAGATGTTTTCTGAAGTTCTCATAAAGCATTCATCTCTTTTCAAGCTATTCTGCCCGAGGAGGAAATTCTTATTTTAATTTGTCTTGAATATCATTCACAGTTGACCAAATTATAAAAAAGGTCTCTGGTCACTCATAAAAGCCCATAGAATCAATCTAAAAGGATTCCGAAATGAACAAAGGTCTTCTTTGAAACGATATGCAAAGTACATATGGGAATGAGGTAATATTGACTCGAACAGTCGACCACACATTGACACATGAATTGGCAAAAATATTCGAGGCGACGAAGCCGAATCATTTGTATTGATCTTTTACCATATAAATCTTCTTTAGCGCGGGCTGCCTCGCGGAATTCCCGGGATGTTATGACATCATTCGCAGCTCCACTGGTGGCAATGTGGGTGGTTAGTGCATAATATGTCATCAGTTTAGGTAGAGGAAATTCTATGCGGTATTTAGTTATGGAGGCAAATCAAGTTAATCACACGTCACTTAATAATTGGATCCTGGTATCAGGGCAAACTTATACTTGAGTAACTTTCACACTCTGACACATGCATGAATGTATATTATACACAGTTGTGATAGCACAAGGGCTGAGCCAGTACATTTATCAAGCTACCTTGCAAAATATTAACAGATCCAAGGCATTGCATTTATTTAATTTACACTGTGGATCGACATAGCCAAACTACACAATAGTTAATTGTATGCATAATATAATTTGGCAGAATTTTTGAATGTTGTTACGACCAGTTGATCGGCAAATAACTCGTAGCTATGTGTTGAATGGATTGTTCTTATCGAGATTAAGATTTCGTTCGCCATAAGGGTGTGCCGTTTCAGTTCCCAAGAATTTTGAGTATTGATTGGCCTGACCTGAAGGATCGGCATAACTATCACGAACTGGCAATTTTCGTGTCGATGCAATCACGGTCTAATGATCGATTTATGAAGGATGGAAATTAATTATCGGCTTCCAATCAATTATCGATAATACATTTATCCGTTGAATGATTTGGCCAGCCTTTCTGGGCTGTGGCGCCTTGTTTATGGTCATTGATTACCTTATGCAAGCAGGTAGATTGGCTGTGATTAATCAGGAGAGAGTGAGAGAGGGTGGCATTCTCTTGGCGACAGTGTTTACTTCCAGTGCTAAGTTTAGCTTTTTCCTTTGGCTCTCAAGAGAGTGCCAAGAGAAAGCGGCTCGGTTAAGTGTTGTCGAGAGTTCACGCTCAAAGTTTATCACACAAGGCGTGAACAGGAGGTAAGTTCAATGTTCGCTGGTCGTGTTTATTTGGAGTTGCTCTTTGCAATAACGTGCAGATTATACTTTATTATTATAATAGAATATAAAATGCATTCCTCGGGTACACGACATATGGAAGTGATTCTTGGCTGTTTTGGTGTGTAACTTTGAGGGTATGGTGATCTATTGTTCCTACATTTTAAATTATATTTGTAGGTAATGTCTTATATTGCTTTATGGTCGATTTCATTAAGGACAAAGCGTACCAAGTAAACTCAGCTGAAAAGGTTCTGAAACCTTTTAATAATCAAGCCATAATTAGCTGTATCAATCTGAAAATATCGTTTAATCGAAGTGTCAACTGTATTGTTATCCTTTTATCGATGACATAAAACAATTCAATTGTCATTAATCGCAGAATGACAATTCCCATGCATAAGTTTGATGAGTTTCCTTGATTACAAAGAAACATCTCATTTTTTAAATGAGTCCATTATTTTGATTCATATTAACCTCCCATCTCTCGCCTGCTGTATTCAGATATGCGTTTGATGATTGGTTTTCTATTGCTTACTGTGGAACCTAATAATCGTTATGTTCTCGCTCAAAAAGTGTAGAGAAATGGCTAAGAGAGCTGAGATCTGAGTTGCAAAATGTCTCAAATTAGCTGTACCTCTAGATGGTTGATTTATTCTCAAGATTTTAGTCCAATATTTGTGGTATGCCGCAAAGGGCGCCGTTAGAGCAACTCTGCTACCAATGATCGTTGCAACTTTTTCTCAGATCTTATCAATAAGTCTTTTTACTCAAAGCTGTTATGTCGCTCGTGGTCATCTCAATTTTGCAGGGACGATTCTTTGTTGACCGTTCTTTCGACATAGATGCTCACCCTGTGAAAATGTGGACGAAGACATTCGATAAGCGTATCAATCTCCACTGTGTCCTTCCTGTTTCAGTCACCACAATTGCAAATCTTGAAATGATTATGTGAACTTTTCATTGAAACTCGGCAGAGAACGACTGCAGCAATATTTATTTAATTACATTCATCAATTTTGGAAATGGACACAAAAGTATTGTAGTTTCAATAAATATCCTCATTTCTTATGAGTTGCAAAGCGCAAAAAAAAAAAATGGTTTTAATATTGAACCGCGTTGTGTGCCGTGGTGCCAATGAGTATACAAAATTTGACTCAATTAATTATGTCAGCGTAGTGTTACAATTAATACAGACTGGTTTCCGAACTTTTGAAGCTCTTTGCAATCAGATATTATCATATTAAACATCCAGGGGCTGAGATGTTCTCTCTTGTTATGAGCAAATTCCCGCATTTCAGAAAATCCCGATGTCACAAAATGCTGTGAATTCCCCCAAAGCTTTCGCTTTCCATCAACATTTGACATGCAGAAGGAAAACTGAGTCAAGGAGAAGAACTGTGTCCACAAGTTGGTTAGAAAAGAAGACAAGTCTTGGACTGAAGGAAAGTCAAACTTGTGGGATACACTCCAGTGAAGATTATCAATGCCGTCATGCAATTCGTACAATGCGGTGAGTTCTTGTCATGTGCTAAGAATCTAACGTCCATTTCCTTAAAATATGTTTATTTCTCTAGACTCCAGCGAGTGAAAACAAGTAAAGAAACCAAGTCTTGCATTCTACAAAAATCTGATAATAACACAAAGGCAAAATTGGCTTGCTCAAAAGACGACCATCGGCCTCCAATGCACTGTGTCACATTGAAACCAATCATTCGTCAGACTACTTGTTATCAATCAAGAGTTAACCGGAGAGAGGTTACAGGATTCGGAACAGTGTCCTGCAAACTCTTCCAGAAATCCGCTCAAAGAGAGTGTCAACCAGAATCCACACAAGAGGTGATAACTATTCCCACAGGATCAGCGACAGCTTCCAGTCATTTACCTCAAATTCGTTTGACACATCCTCATGCACATGAACGTACTCCTCTACAAGAACCAGCGTGGCCTGAGGAACAGATATCTTGGAGGTTTATTGGTCGACAAGCGAGAGAGAAGAACGCCTCGAAGTATTTCATGATTACGTGGCTGAATGCTGGATGTGAAGCCACTAAGTTTGCAGAGAATCTTGGTGGTGAAATGGGGGACGAATCTAGACTGAGAAATTCCTGGTCGAACAAACCGCTGAAAGCATAAACCGTATAATATGTCTTCTTTATTTCTTATAATATTTGTTTAAAAATTCACATCCACAAAAGTCACATTCGGGTGTGATTTTATCTTCCTTCGCACACGATTTACAAAAATGCTTTTCTTCTAGCTAGGCAAAACTGGTTAGTGGTGACCATTATATCATTCTTCCTTGTTGGATATCTTGTACCCGCCCCTCTTTGTCATCTCAAGGTCACGATGTCCTCGAGAATTAGATGGAAATTGATTAACCTACACAGTTCTAGTTATGGTTAATTTAGCTTTAAGGGCAGAATTAATATAACAAGATTAGAAAACGATTCTCTCGCGATGAATATTTCAGACTATTTATATTACATAACCTGCACAGCAATTAGCTATAATTATTGTACTTGAACTATTACTTAAATATTGAACCTGGAAACCCATGAGCGTGAACATTTGATTCATAAATCTTCTATAATTATGGCGAAATGCAGGAAACACAGGACAGATAACAATAAACTTGATGATGCAGTTAATCAGTCTCTGATGCCAATTAGCAACGCATAGAAAAGGCCTAAAACAGCGCATGTCGACACCATGTAGTCAATGACAGCGGTAATGACGTAGGTACTCCATTAATTTAATTCAGTACAATCGCCCCATGTAAATGAGAATAATCGCGCAGAATCACAGAACATTGACGACATAATGTGCGTGTATTGGGTCATTGCTTTATACGTGCTGTGGTAAACATATTGGCATTCGATGCAGAGCTATGTTAAGTCCGACCGATATGGCGTTTGACCACAAATTGCATTTCCACTAAACATTAAGATATCGTCAGATTGGTCATGCATGGTATCACATCGAAACGGATCTTCAATTTATTGTTGTTTGTAAAGTGAATAAATAATAGCGATAAGAACAGGGAGATTGCCTGACATGAATTTACTCACTTAAAGACGAAGTTAGCTGCTCCATAAGATGATAGACTCATTGTGCGTCGTCATTCTTGCCACTGTATAAACAAGGTACGTTCATTTGGAGTTAAGTATATATATATATTGTGAATCGATTTGCTGTTGAAAACCTATTGACTCATAACTCGACTTCCAGCCGAGATGAACACTCTTAACAGAGTCACAATCTCATCTTGTGATATTCTTGTAGGGCAATGTCGCAAATTACAAGTACCAGTTTTACAATCATAATGATCAAATAACCGCTTCGAGATCAACGCAATAGTTCGCGCTAATGTCCTCAATGAAGAAGATGTTTTCATATGGGAATCAATTGCACTTATGTGAGGCAACAGTCGAGTGCGAATCGATGTCAGTCTTTTTCAAGTCAGCTGATAATGCAGGGTTCGAGTCTCGCTCTTCATGAACCAAGTTTGCAGAGAGGTTTTGATCGATTGATTGAGACAAAGCTAAAAGTCGATTAAAAGCCAGGCAAAGATAGCTAGAAAGGTTGGCACGCAAACAATCTCAAAGCAGAGAGATTTCTGATGGCGAAAAGGACAAGGAAAGAGAATGCGGAGATTACTGACGGAGATACTTGTGCTGAGACTGATAACTGATTCGGTATTTGCATCAGGTAAAAATTGTAATATTATTATAATAATTATTATTTATATTAATGTGTGCATTGCAAAATGCTTGGATGCACCATTCATACTTATTTTGAATATTGTCTTTTTTATCCGACGAAACATTGAACCGAATGAAATCGACTCAGTGTACATAATTATTATGTTAAATAAAAAACATATCAAAACATGTATACCGAACAACAAATTATAAAAAAAAAACAAAAAAAAAAACAGAGAGGAGCAAAGTGCTTCATTACCACACCTCAGACGTCGTATCTTTATGCACCAACCGCCGCCTGGTATTCTATATGCAATAGGCACGGATTCGAGCTTTCAATATATGTGTATACACGTATCTCGAATTATGCAAATAGTATCACAAATTCAACAAAAGTGGGCCAAAGAAAAGGAAAAAGAAAAAGAAAAAAGAAACATAATAAGAAAGTCAAGTAAATGAACAGACACTATGCAATTTCAATCATGTAATGGCGAATATCTGCGTAGGTCAATGCTTTGTAATGTGTTCTCAGGACACGACCGGTGAGTAAGCTGAGCATTCTAAATGGTAGATTGTGGCAATGGCGTGGTTATCTTAGTGTATCTCGATCTCTTCAAGGTTCGGTAGTTGCATGGACTAGAATTTAACCAAACATATCCTTCCTAGAAATAATTAGATCTATGTGTTATTTTACAGTTTGCTTACCAGGGGTAACAAAATCAGCCGAATTGAACGGCATCTGCTACTGGCTAGTTGAAGAGCATCGAACTCATATAGAAGCAGATGCAAATTGCGCTGAATACGGAGGTCATTTAGCTATCATCCACAATGCAGACATCCAAGCAGAGGTCACAGGTCTCAGCGGCGGGTAAGTTGAATTTCAGAGACCTTCAAGCGTTTAAATTTAGACAATTTTCTAATGAAGTCATTTTCAGGAACGGGGTTTGGATTGGTCTAAAGAAGGTTGGCCCAATTTGGAAATGGGCTGATGGATCAGATGCGGGCGTTTACCAACCATGGGAAGATCGCTTTCCCACAGGTATATAGGCCTACTGTTAATCACCTCTTCTCTTTTGTTGGCGTTCAAGTTTTGCTAAATAATTTGCGGGTTCAAGATGACAATCGTTCACACTTAGAGCTCTTCAACATCCATCAGAACTAAACATTGGAAGTGGAAATCTGATGTACGTCCAGAATTTCTACTTTGAAGCTGATTCACAGTTAGCTGAAGGGCCCTTGCATTCGCTGGGTTGTTACTTGTACCTATCATAACGCTTCTCCTCAGTCCTGGTTCGTTATAATTATTCCGTTATGAGTCTGCGATTGAAAACGAAATACATGTATCACGTTATGCTTCCAGCTATCCGGAAATAATTCCGGAAGTGGGTATACAGCAGGAAATGCATTCCACGCGCAAGCTGCAACTAAAACATATCCTAGGAATCTTCCTGCAATGTCAAGCTCAGCGTTTCACACTAAACTGTTATTGCTGAGTTACACAGAGTGCAGATATATAGGCCTAATACTCTCCTATCCCTCACCATTATAAGCACCGCTGATCTCCCCCGTGGCCACAAAGGCTTTTTGAACCACCTCCCGACCCTCATTATTCGATTGCAACGAATACCCTTTGAAGCTTTTGTTGTAAATCGTCTACAAATAAACTCGCTCGTTGCGTTTTGATTCTGAATCCATGACTCGAGGCAGCGCGTTGGCGTCCGTTGAAGGTATGGCTTCACATGCAGATAAGCAATGCTGCTTCATTTGGAGCGAAATGACAAGGCTTTGCCAAGACCCCACCTGTGTCATACAGAGCTATTACAATGGTTGAGTGTATGGGCTGATACAAATTGCATAATCTATGAAGGTAATTTAAACTCAAGCTTTGTGCAGATCCACAAGCAGAGCTTTTCAGACTCAAGTTTTCATAAAAGCCCATTATTGTTTTGTGACACTGCCGGGAATGTGAAATGCATTAGATCTCTATATAGGTAACTTATTTCTTTCAGCTTGTCCCAGATGTTCATCAGAATTTTGCGTCATGATGAATCACATGAACAAATGGGAAAACAAAGCTTGTACTAATGTCAACCAGTACATCTGCCAGCGAACTGAACAACCCTCTGAAATTACAACTCAATCCGTATCAGAGGCGAGATCCTCGACCAGAAAATCTGAAGGTACTGAAATGACAAAGGATCAATGTTGCATCTTATCCCTTTGCAGTGGAAATTGCAGACATGCCACAAATGGTGTCAGACGATTATTACTTGTACGAGACAGCAGCCATGATTTCTCAAGAACCAACCGAGACGCTCCGGGATCCAATATATTTTGTCGATTGTCTGTTGCTATGCAGCATGCGAGCTACGTGCAATTTGGTTAATGTTCACCCATTGAACAACACAAAACTGGTCGAGTGTCAACTATTGTTAGTCGTCAGTTATGCCGAACTTGCTAAACGGAAGGTTTCATCGGTCGATTGGGAGGTTTGGTATGTGGCTGAAATACATTAGGGTTAATTCAGAAATAGGAAATATGTTGTATTTGATGATTACGTGTAAAAAATGCAGTAAAAATTAGTCTTGTTGATACCATCATACCGGCCATTGTTAAATTATGTTAAATAAATATCACATTAATATTGTGTTGTAATAAACCATTCTTCTGTTTTAGAGGATATCGAAATTGAAAAAAGAAAAAAAAAAAAAAAAAAAAAAAAACTCAGTCAGAGACGTGGACAGGGAATTTTTGAGAAGTAATTAGAGGAAAACAGAAGAAGGAAAAAAATAGAATAAAAATAAAACCTAAAACCGTAATGTATGAAGGGGATCATAACGTTTTATGCTTATAAGCATTATAACTACAAGTATCTTTATTGTCATATATCATATAAAGCATTGATCTGACGCCAGATATATGTCGACTGTCACATCC
>KB303457.1:147267-166947 GCA_000328365.1 Capitella teleta
TCCGCTCGTGAAGCTATCGATNTCAGCCAATCAGAGCAGAGCATCTTCGCCATAAAAGGACATCTTTGTTGTTTACGAAACGAAAGCGCATGCGTGGTGCACTCTGGCTGACCTTTTTACTGTTTCAGGATGAGAAACGTGGTAGGTGTCCTACAAAATCGCTTGTTAAAATAAGAAAAATAGCGAAAAATATTTTTTGTTTGCGCCTGACTGGTGGCAAAATGATTATTCTATCTATTTCCGAAAAGAAAATAAAAAAATATCAAGGGGTTTAGTCGCAGGACACGGTGATATGACGAGGCCCATTGTAAAAGATGGGGAACTCGGTGTTTCATCACAGCTCCTGACGTCACGCCTAATTAGCATTATATCTCCCGCGAAATCGTTAGCGATGATATTCCTTGTGTGGGCCAGGCATAAGAATCATCTTTGGTGCATCAAATAACGACTCAAAGTCCATTTTCAACCATTCTCCCTCCCTTTAAGTACTAGTAGTTTACTAATCGCGACCCCACTTCTCTGCACGGGGCTTATATTTGACCCGCATCTTGAAACAGAGGTAGATGCGACCTGATTTGATGCATCGCAATCGGGAAGCAATGCCAGGGTCATAAGTCCTCACGTGTCGCCTGGTGTGCGGAGTAATCCTAATTCTTTTGGTCTCCTGTACGCACAATTTCGTTCTTACTGCATGAGTAATTTACTTCCGTTGTGTTGAGAAAGTGACGTAATCTGTTACTTACCTGAACGAAATGCCATCAAACTTTTGGTGTATACAGCTAGGTGGGGGTCTGTGGGGAATGTGCTCACGACACAAAGGTATTATTGTTGGATGTAATATCACATTCTTGTCGTACAATGCGAAGTGGCCCTCACGATGCATGCAGTTTGATACTGTGTCATGCGAACGTGAGGATCATGTTATAGGACGATAAAGACAGATATCGATGGAGTTTCCCGTAAAACTAATCAAGTAATAGGGGTCTTTGTTTTTCTGAGATTAAAAAAAAGACACAGTATTCAATATTGGTAAATTAGCACTGTTCTTAAAGACAACGACATCAAAGACATGCTAAAGTCTTTGGTAAGGGGCGTGATCCAAGTATACTTAGGTGCAAAAGAAACGCGTGCACCTGTATTTGCATGGAGACTGGTGACTAGTAGTGGGATAGGAATTTTCTGTTTTTATATGCTGGGTTTGTGAATGAAGGGAAGCCGTTAATTTAGCTTGTAAAGCATGAATCTACATGTATAATCAAAAGGCCCTGTGTTGATGGTATCAGTCTGTTCATGATATCAGTCGGTGTGAACTTTGTATCATTGGTGTAAACGACTGTTTGCAACGTTTGGGGCTATTCGATACTTGTAAGTCATCAGCGTTAGATGCATATTTGTGTATTCTGTTTCGCAAAAGTATAATACATTGCAATTGTTTATGGAGTCATACACTGGATACTACCATTCAGGAAGCCGTCGGCCCGCCAAGAGTGCAAATTTGCCAAAGTTCTGATTGCTTTCAAAAAAGCACTCGTTGGAGTATCGTTCCAGTCGTTTTCATAGTCTATCAAAGTCATCTTGCCATGGATCTCCTCGAAATAATGTTTACCAGTATTCACGGATTCCCGGCAGCGAAAGCAAATCAATTTCGGATCGCGAACGGTTTGGAAATGAAAGAATAGACGTGTGCACTGTGTAGAATATTCTCGTAAACCCAAACATGGACTAACTAATTACTAAGCCAATTATAGATCGTTGCGTTTCTTTTGGTAAAAGAAACGTTAAAACCAAGCATAGTATGCACGGTCCTTTCAACGCCGATAAAGGAATGCGTGATCCTTACAGGTCATAAAGAAGAGCTCTGCTGACGACTTCAGTGACCTCATACAGTCTTGGTGCAGTGTCGTCTGTGTCACGCAATTGATTCAGAAATCATAGCCTCAATTTTCTATGACTAAGGTGGCATGTATTGGAGTGCTGCACGAAGTTGATCGCTTTCCTGCTTGGATTCGTTGCTTTTGCGTAGGTGGGGTTGTCACTGTTCTCCTTCTGAACGGCTACACCTGATGCTACTACCTGTAAATACGTATAAGAGCAAGGTTAATTCCGGCATTCAATCGTGATTATCAGGGAGATTAGGTCGCCCAAAGCTACGAGGAGGCATCAATGTCACACTATACAAGTGCACACCCTACCGATGGTGAAATTGCTTTTACATATACGTTGGTCTACTAATATCAGAGTATAAATGCTACTTTACAGTGTTCACTGGTCACATGTAGATGGAGGTCCATTCTACTGACAGGTCTTGCATTGTATTCAAAGGTGTAATATTAATTGCGACTGAATTTGCTTAGCAGGTGTGATTAACCTACTACAATCACATTTACAATTCAGGCCAGTGCATGTGACATACGATATACATAGTATAAAAGTCCTTTGAAATATTGCCCACGAAAATCCTCACCCACTGATAACTGGTCGTATTCCGATGCCTCCTCCCACCCCTACATGTAGATGTCGTGATGTCGTTTGATCAAATACCTGCTACATCAAAACAACACATGGATGAACGGTTCGAATGAAAATCTACGTGGATGGCTTGTGTGTCCCCTCACAGGAAATTACCATTTTTGATTACTTGCAATATTATATAACAGAGGGTGCATGTTCATTTGTGAAGCCAAATCATAACATAATATACCACGAGTGACTACGCTGCCCAGGGTGCCAAATATAGAATTGCACCCCTCAGGCTTATCTATAGACGTAGGCGGAGCGGTCTCCCGATGATATCACAGGGTCAGCTGATAAGATCTCTGGTTCAGTTGAGTTCAAATAATTGGAGCAGTGCTTCAGGGACTTGTGAATACGTTGGACATTATATGATTTTCATTGATTTAGGAGATTTCTCTGTAAACGCGGATTCACCTCCGTGTAACTGAGTGTCGATGCTTTTACAATATTTGACGCATAGTGTATGGTATACACTATGCGTCAAATATTGTACAATCATCGATTTCGTTATACTCATTGACTGATGAGGTTAACGACAAACTTGACCTTCATCAGCCACAGTACACGTGCACACAGCGAGCAATGATACGCTTACATACACTATTGACATTATTATTATTGGCTATATTGACGTCATGCCCGACTTTGTTACACACGCATTATATGCAAATACTTGATTCGACACCATTGATCTAACGAATGGCCAACTTTGATATATATATTTTAAATAATTCATTGTTTATTACGGACTTATGATAATGATCAATTCCGAATATTGCCCTTGGGTTGTCTTAATTGACCTTCTTTTCACGATTCGTCCATTAAGGTAATTGTTCATGTCATACATTCTCATATATGCTCACCTTTGAACAAACATTCGGACGTCAGAGCTTTCAATTCAGCGATTATATAATATGTACATTTATGTAAGTTTCCGGTGAAGTGCGCCAAAGATTCTGCGTACATACACGCCAAGACTTTTTCCAGTTTTTGATACCCAGTGTCCGTTAATTAGCTATGATTAAGGACTTCCCCGCTGACGTAGTGACTCCAGGGCTACGTCAATTATGCACTAGTTGGATGGTAAGCTCCAAGCTCGTAATAACGAATACTCAACCAATCACTTCATATTGGCTTTAATTTACCTTCAATAAAATATTCTAAAGTACTCAAAATAAAAAAAAGGTTCCAAGAAAGTGGTCTTTGTAGATCTTCCGCACGAGATGAGTGAGCACGTGAGAGAGAGAGTCCATAGGAAATACTGGTCTTATATACTAGAAGCATGGATGTGGGGCAGCCTGTGTTTCTAATAGGAAATGCAGAAGATCGGTGCCTTCCAAGTATTTGCTATCTGACAATGATGGATGCGCTTGCTCTCCGGTTCTTTGTTCTCGGCGAACTTCTGACCGCCAGTATCGCTAATTGCACGTTGGCCTTCTGACCTCTCAGTATTCGCTGATTGCCTCTTGGGAGATGGAAGCAATCCCGTGCACGCTCTGCCCGAAGGTCTATACATGCATAGGTAGAATTTATATAATCATAATTACATATGCTATAATGAAACATCGTGTGAAGTAGTTAGAAACATCCGCGTAATCTTAACACCCGCTAACGAGTAGGTCAAACACTGTCGAATATTGAAAAGCATGGATCACACACCAGATTGCTGTGTCATTCAAAATTAATACAAGAACAATAGAGCATTATATTCATGACCCATGACCCTGCTCCAATTTTGATCATAGTCAATCAAGAACATTCATGAACATGAACATGAACATTGAGTCCATGCCCAGGGAGTTTGTGGGGCTGTAATAGGATTATGGAATCAGACGTTTGTCCGCAAACGCCCTGGGTTTCATTATATATTTCCACTATTCTATTCATTATATATGTTCTGTTAGCACACATAATCTATATTATTAATAATATAAATCTATTTTATTATTTATTTATAGTTATTTAATTGATTGGTTCATTATTATAATTGTAAGCAATTGACCGACAGGCTGAGAAAGCGTGTGGCAACATGTTTTTAATCATTTTCTCAAGTGGTATACGTAGTAGTTTGCTATTGGTTGCTCAGTGGCGACTGCACAGACGCTTACGCCCTATTTACTCGCTGAAAATATGGCACGGACCTAGAAAGGTTTCAACATTAAGAGGAGTCTTCAATTTTGCGATTATTAATTCGGATATACCAAGGCGGTATAGTGGATAGATCAGTTACAAAATACTCATCGTTAAAAAAAAATAAATATACATCCATCCCTCAACGTCCAGATATTCAGCGTTAATTATTATATATTTCCTACTACCTTATTTCCCAGTATAATTAGATTAATTGTTTCTTAGTAAATAAGTGTCATGTGAATGTTTTTGGTTAGTCTTACTTCTTTGTAAATAAGCTTTGATCCTTAATAATCGATAGCTCCGATGCATGGGTGCATAGTGCTTATCATTTAGCCTCCCACGCACGATCTGCAGCAATGATCAGGTGCGACTAATGCCCCTTTCCTGTCGCTGTGTTGTACCTGGACGTACGAGCTAGATATCCAGGGTAACCCCAACTCTCACTAATAAATATTAATGCATTATATATCAATCATGTTATAGGGAGCTGCTCTGCGAATGAATGTTTGAACACTGGCAAAACCAATCTGATATCTACCGCAGTTGAGCGTGGTGGGTGGATTGATCTGACCCCTGCTGCTAGTAATGCATACTATTAATTGGGTCAACAAGGTAACACAATACAAACATGATCTTTAATGGAAGGTACCATAATCAACTGCCCAGAATTCTTGGATCCATGGGTTCGAAGCTCCTCTCCGCGGCGAACTTCCGTCTCCGGTCAATCAAGGTACAGCACGCGTCTTTCAGCTACAGTTTCCAATTTTAGCAATTCTATGTTTCAGTGATTGGTTTGGAGGGTATGCATAGTTCTTACTCACGCGAAATACGGTGTTAATCTTGAGAGGATAAACATCGGGATTCTTGTGTTTTGTTTGCTTTCTATCGGTCTTGGGACTCACGTTTCGTTCCAGGAATTCTGATTCACCACGCAGGGCCCAAGGAGAATGAAATGACCCGGATTCGAACACAGAAACACCTCAAACGCTTTCGAGTCATTTTCTCATTCAACTGTTTTGATGTTGAAGGTGATTATTCACTTCGTGAATAATACCAATAGACCGTCACATATGCGCTTTACTTAATAATGCTACATCACTGGTGCACTATGTGCTGCATTGTGGCTATTGTTCCACGTATAAGGTCTCCCAAACTTCTCTGTAATCTGCAGTCAGCTCATCATTACATGTATATACTGCTTTATTCATGATATTATAATTATATATAACTGTTACCTCGACTGGTTACAGACGTTTTCCGAAAATCGTTGAAGCTGCGCTTGATTTCCGATTTTATTATCAATTTTACAATAAAAACAATCGAATATTTCGGAATGAAGTAGATTGGACGAATATTGTGCTAGAGAATATCTCTTCTAGTAAACACAGGTATTTATCCGTATTCAGTAGTTAACCTTGACTTCCGGATTATTAATATTTTTTTTTTTTTTCATTCATTTTCATTTTTGGATTCAAATATTATTTTCTCTGAGCTAGATTTAGTCCTCTATAACAAATTATTATTTTTTTTCTTTTAATGGTCGCATTGATACCCCACCCTACCATCTTTTTTTTCTGTCATTTATTTTTGGATTCATATAATATATCTTCTAAGCTAGATTAAACTATATTATCTGGTTTGATATGCCTTTATCTGGTATCAGAATGCGGGTGATGAACGGCATAAAGTCAACATCCTGTGCATTTATCACATTCCCTATTTATACATGCACATGACCTTTAATTTTAGTGACAACTGATGTCTAAATGTAATGATTGAGACACAACTAACATCGAGGGCAAGACTAATGGACACCGATCAATTAGATCAAAGACCGACATTAACAGAGCAAACTAAAAATCCATGTAAAATACAATGATAGGGATACTTTCCGTCGTTCATGCATGGCTAATGGAGTTAACCTGACGAAGCGACAAACAGGTGACAAAACATGATTTCACCCCAAGCAGAATGTCACAGAGCTGACAAGACTGAGGCGCAATGGACAGAATGCGAACGATTCCACTTATTCGCGTTTCTCTTCTACTCTTACCAGCGATTCATGGTATGTTTCTACTTAAATTGTTGCACTTTCTGGTTAAAACCTTTCACCAGGAACTTCATCAGAACAGTGCGCTTGGTTTGGAATCGGAACTTTTGGTGGTGGTATTGATTTGTGCACAGAGAACGAAGTCTCTAGTTGGAATGCTGGGCTCTGCAGAGTTGGTCATTTAGTGATCATCGATAGCGATTTCATGATGAATTCTTTGCTGGAATTTATAAAAGACAAGGAATTGGAGTGAGATTCGAAAGGTGTTCATGCATCGAGTTTGAATAATCTGTCTATGCAGGAGGGCTTGGATTGGACTGAGTAAGGACGTGGAACACTGGAAATGGATCAACGAGGAGTACTTGAACTCTTTCAGTTACTGGAGAAAGGGGATGCCAGAAATTTGTAAGTTTGTCGCTACTCATAATAATAATAATAATAATAATAATAATAATAATAATAATAATAATAATAATAATAATAATAATAATAATAATAATAATAATAATAATAATAATAATAATAATAATAATAATAATAATAATAATAATAATAATAATAATAATAATAATAATAATAATAATAATAATAATAATAATAATAATAATAATAATAATAATAATAATAATAATAATAATAATAATAATAATAATAATAATAATAATAATAATAATAACTTATGATGCATGTACGTGCATTTCATGTATCAATTAACTATATTTCATCCCTGCACTTAATGTGCACACAAAGTGCATAAGGAAGTTGAAATCTTTATTTCAGATGGGGGTAACTGTGCTTTTGTCAGCCCAAGTACTAGCTATAGTATCTCAAGCTTGGCGAATCTGGATTGCAACACACCACTCGACTATGTATGCCAAAGCGAAACATCTGATACATTACCAGATATTTTTGCACTTCTGTTACCCACAACCGAAGAAAAAGTCACCACTCTCATCGGTGAATCCAGCACAGAAGATGATCCGTCACCTTCCCCAGATCCAGGAACCACAAAGAGACCGTCTACTTTTGCCCAATCGTCCACTGATGTGGACACTCGGTCTGAATCTGAACCAATGATCACATCGACAGACAATCCAATCAGCAACGAGTTGACTACTATTGATGTCCAACCAACCATAGTTACCGATGGTCATTCGATTTCGTTGACTATCACAGATTTCGATCACACCCCTTCCCTTAGATATTCTGATAAATCAGCCAGCGAAATGCCCATTGCCTTTGGAGACACAGGTGAGGAATATTCAACATTGAGCTTTGCATTAGTTTTACCCCTCGCCAGGTTCAAGAGAGACCGTGTATGAATTAATTGCTGAACCACTTACTATCAACAGCACAAACACAATTGAGGCTGCAACGATGTCCACCGAAGATGACTGCTTGATCGCGTGCAGCCATCAACCGCATTGCACCGTGGTGACCGTGTCCAGAAAAGCAAACGGTCAATATGCCTGTAATCCTGATACAGGGGGTCATGTTTGGCACCGGGTCAATACTAATGTCGATACATGACATACATAATTATCACGTATGCAAATATTTGAGAGTTGATTCTAGTAGTATAGTTATATAACATATATGGCATCGGACCACGGAGGCTTTATCCTATACTTATATTAATTATCAAGACCTCCGTACATATTTATGGGGTTTTGCTATGCAGGTACGTAATGCAAATTAAGAAAGTTCTGCAAGGATTTTCAAGGGCCTAAGAACAGTTTAACCACCAAGTCGCTCGTCGAGTACGACACTGGTTGATACATTTGGCTTGAACTGCATGCATTATGCATTCATTCATTCAAGTGGCAAAATGGATAAAACAACAGCTTTCTGATAGGAAGGTCGATTGTTCAACTCTCTTTCAGACATGATTATTTTTTAACTTTGCATGTGTTCTGTCATTCTGATAGCGGGATTAAAAGTTTAACGTGAACTGAATAATTACCTCTAATAATGATTGATTGATTAATTATGAATTTCTTTTGTTAATCTGCTTTCATTACATTGAGATGTAATGTAATGTGATGCAATGTAAATAAAATTGAAGAATGACGAAATTGATTGTTCTGAAGCATCACTGCGTCATGTTTTACTTAGAGTGCGCATAGCCAACATTACTGACTTGTTTTGCTTCTGTGAAGCCATGTTATGTATCATATTGCACAATCATTCCATTTCATCATTACAATACCGCTCGGCACAAACCCGCTTTTAGCATCCGACTCGGGAAATCGATGTCAATGTCGTCTGAGATACTGATGTCTCAGCCCACGCTGTTGTTGCTTGGTCCTCACAAATGAGATTACATGACATTTACACTCCAGGAGACGTCAGTTGTGTGGGCGTCGTTGAGACGATTTCAGTGGAAACAGTGTCTTAAAGGACAATCAATGTATCCACCCGTCCTGCTAGACAGCCATGGAAGGCTAAAATCGACACAATATCTGTAGCAGCGTAGGCCACATAGAAAACACATTCAAGTAATAGGTGACCAAATGGACAACTAACTACAAGGCAATGAATGGTATTGGATATACATGTACGTCAGTCTACCGATGCATATATATGTACGTCAATCTTTCGAAATGAAACAATGAAGCGTGTTTTCTTTCTTTCAAAACAAGTTATAAATGACCGAGCAAATAACTACCTGCATTAAGCAATTTGGTATACATAAACGTATGTCTACGTGTATGAATATATGTATTTATGCTAAGCTCGAAATTAAGAACAATGGACATAGACAGGTAAAGCGATAAGGTAGGAGGAGGATGTGAAACTTGGATGTCATTAAACACGCGTGTCTTGCCTGAGACAACAATTGAATAATTGGGTAAATCTCTGTGCTATTTGCTAAAAGGTGCAAATGGTTGTTGTTTTGTGTATCCGTGCCATTGTCGCAGGAGAGTAGTCTCAGAGCACCATGCAGGGTGGATGAATCTGTTGCCGACAGGACAATAAAGGAAGCTTTCAACCAAAGGGAATCTATGATTTGTATAATGAATGCATTTGTGTCTACCAGTCTATATGTTGTTCAACTAAAATTATGCATTTACATTATTAGCTGAGACAAACCAAAATACCGAATGGTCTCAAGGTTTGGATGCATGCATACTGTTACTATGTATTGTAAGATTAACCTCGTCGTGATTGAGTTGGCATATAAATGCGCACCACTATATTATATAGTATTTAATGTGTGTTTTAAGCGGCCATTATGTGAGATTTCTAGTCGAGGTCAAATATCCACAACACAATGATTTGCCCCATTAAAGCACAACTATAAAGTTGCCACACGTAGGCACGTGCCGAACAAGGCAACCACTGAGCCCCGACATCAGCATTAGTAGCAATTATATATGAAGGTCCCCGAGTAGTAATTAAGCGGAGATGCCGGATCCACGAAGGCGGACTTATAAGCCGAAACGAGCGACAGATGAAAATGGATCATCACTTATAACAGCCTACCCAGCTGCTCAGTGACATTTCAGCGACAGCTCCTCCAAGCCTCCTTCGTCACTCACTGGCATTCTTAGAAGCGCGAGTAGAAAGGGGGGGGGTAGGGAGTGCTTCCCTCCATGGTGACATTCTACATCTTTCCTCTCCTTTTTTGTGCGTGGTGCTATAAATACATTAATGGCGGATCAGAGTGCGTCGTGCGCACGCAGTAGCGATCGTGCTCCGCTTGGTGATATGCTATCATAACGAGGTTTCCATTTTCACTTCTTCCCACGTCAACATGATTAGAAATCGGAGAAAGCATGCAATCTATATTCTACTGTGCCAGGAAGAGAGGGTGGCTACGTTACGCTTTACTGATTACTAGTATTCACAAACCCCTATAATTACACGCATCCAAAAATAAAAGGCAACCGAGCGAATGGTCGCAATTTTCTTCGCTGTAGCAATCCTTCCATTCTTCCGCGAATTCAGGCGTCAGAAGACAAGTGCAAGACCACTTACTTATGCCAGAGTAGGATGCTCCTGTTGATTCATTTCCGAAATGACCCCACTCAATTGTTTTCAATCCATGTCTATTACGATTGGTCAATTAGTTATGATATTATGCAAAGGCTTTTTTTTTTCATAAGAGTTATAAAGATCAGATCCACAGCACCATACAATTCGATAATGAGGAGCAACTCATTACTGAATTATGTGGTTCCTAGGATAACATGTCTTGCGTATTAATACGTACAATTGTTGACCGCGTGAAGCTGCATAACATTCTGGAGAAGAAATAGAATAGAGTTATAATAGAATGTCAAAGATTGCTGACAGACAAACAATAAGGGAGACGCAAGTGAATGTTTATAAAAGCAACCGCAAATGCCCTCTTTATATCAAAGGTATATAAGGGCGACTTTAGTGAGAGGAATTTAATTTAATGATCTTTTTTTATTGCAAGAATGAAAATTTACAGCGAATGATAATCCATTAGTCTGCGATCAGTATCAATACTTCATTTACTCTGAGATATCACATTTAACATTTATAATATAGAATGGATCTCCAGTTGCACGCGTTTGCATTATAATATGGGGTATGGGGTGTAGTCGCTAGCTGTAACTGAGTTGTCAGTGTCGTCTTTAATATCGCACTACATGTATTATAATTTCAGAAAATTCAAATATAATTTCTCTCTGCATTGATAGAAGCCCATGAATTAAATAAAAAGTTTCCTAAATGCCAAACGGTCATCTTTATAACTAGTCTCATTTTTGAAATGTGACATAAAATACTTCTTCTTTTTTTTTCCGTTGAAGGCATTAGTGTTGGTGATATTATTCAACCCATTTTCTTGGTAGGCATAAAATGTCATTAATTCAATCGGTTATTTTGACGCCACGGACAAAGACAAGAATAATTACCACCTCGAATTTGAACATTTGCTTGGAATGCAAACTCATAATAATTATTAGGTAACATGATTTTAGTCCCGAAACCACTTCAGCTCACTCCATGCATGGAGGAATCTGCATGATCACCCAGCACTTATCTATAAATAGATCCCATTGTGCAATGATCCCTTTGTATACCTGGGTATTTCCTACAAACAGGTTAATCAAAAAGCATACTTGTCTTGTGAGTGGAGGAATTAGCTGTAGTTGATGCAGCACACTTGGTGACATATAAATATCAATATATTTATGGATTTTATGGTCTGGTTCTCAGTCATAGCTGTCAAAATAGCAGCCAGTCTACGGGCCTAAATATAGACAGTCATAGCTGTTATTCTTGCGACAGAGTGCCAAGCAAAAGAAAGCCAATCCGAACTGACTGCCCTGTTTTTCTTCCCCTGGGTGCGCTCTGTATAGATTGCCGCTTCATAGGACGTTTATTGTGGGAGGGCTTCTCCAAATAAGCTTCTATATTTAGGACCTCCAAATAAGGGCAGAGCGCTTCCTTCGCGGAATCTAAATATAGCTCTACAGGGCGCTGCCATTATGCTGCGTCTCTGCGAGGCGAGTCCTGTGATTGGTCGAGGGACGTCGTGACGCAGACGCATGCTAATTCAGCGCTGACGTCGATCAGCGACGATCAGCGTTGGGCAGACGCGGGAGGACCCACGACCAAGAAGCATTACGAAGACCGACAAGAGCTTTAAAAGTTGCTTGCTCATCTCTACTGTTCACTTTCGGCCACCAATTTCCCCCTAAACATTTCGAAATTCTTCACGTTGCTGATCAAGATCACTTAAGCAACGATGGAGCTGCCAAGAAACACAATCTTCGGTGCTACAATCACACTCGCACTGATCATCTCCTGTGCCGTCGCCTTGCCAATTACCAAGACCTCAGGTGAGAAACCCTAACTCATATACCAGCCCTTGAGGAAATTTGCTGTATACTTTTTGCCCATTGTTCACCTCATCTAATTGTCAATGTTTAAGCCACCATGCATCTAACTTTGTTTCGTCACTGATCAACGGAATACTACTACAGCGTGTGCAGTATTACATGCAATTAAGCCAGTTGACTTCCAAATAATCGGGCAGTAGCAATAACAGTACGCTTTTATTATGCGTATGAGACAGTCTACACACCTTGCAGGTGATAAATACATCGTGATATTAGAAGTCACACACACGAGATGCTGTCATTACGTATGACATTTCCTTCTACGTCAGCAATAATGGGCAGTATCCAACAAGTCAACATGAAGCCCCATATGACGTCGCAGCTGAGCCCCAAGAGGCGAATGCTACGCACACAAACAGCCGATCGCCCACGCGTCTTGGCCATGCCCCTTAGCAGCAGAAGGCAGAAGATGCAACAGGCAGAAATTTTGTGGCCTATAGCGCCGACTACATCTGTAGGCCTGGAATAGGCAATATGCCTTTAATCTTTGAATAACAAGCGACTAGAGATATCACAGAAGAGCTATTTGCATTCGCGTTATCGCAGTCTGGCCTGCATCAGATAGTGTAATGGTTGATGTCACCAGAAAGCTTCCTGTGTATTGTCTCGCATATAATGTGGGCGGGAGAAGAATTCAGCCTTTGATTATGGTATAGTTGAATAGTGTGGTACTATATGGTATTTGATTTATTCGGTAGCTCAACTATGTTTGAAGGTTTTTATTTACTATAGTTACTGTAAGTAACAAACCCTAACCAAAAGATATAAAATACATGACAAATTTAAGACCCGTTTGACCAAAGAGAGGACCTTGCAAGTCTATCTTCCGATATGCGTACGAACACCATTTCTATGAACCACTTATTAGCATAAATTATTCATGGGATCCTTCTTATCTTCAACAGATTCCCAACTCCCTGATTCGGCTCCGGTGGAGAAGTCATCGCAAGTAAGCACTTACTTCTTTTGCTCCTTCACATTTGCATAAAGGGCCTGCATTCAATCACCGCTGTCTTCGTCGCTCTCGCTGTATCGACTTCTCTTTGCTGCATTTGGAAACAGTGCGGGGGCGAATATTCCTTTCACGGCAGCCTTGCATACGGGGAAGAGGGTTAGGGGAAGGAGCCTACTTCAATGCGACATCAGCTGTTGTTGATGCCCTTGCAAATACCCTCTTTGCTATCATTAAACCCGAACGACCCTTGTACAATCATTAAGATTACAGAAAGGGGGCTTCACACAAAACTCATATCGACTTTACCGGACAGTATTCTGACAAGAACACTTTTCTTTTGCAGACGTCTTCAGAAAAAGAGCTTGAGAGTCTTGTACAATCAGGTAGGGAGACCAAACCTTTGTTGAATTCTTAACTCTAATTGTTCCCCTTCCTTCATATGACCCTAGCTTAGTTTTTCAACCAGGCCTTTCAAAGACTCTTTCTTCTTGTATTTCTACAGCGGACGAAGTCGTTGCTCCTGCAAATCCCACACCTGAGGAGAACAAAGAAGGTGAATGTCGTGTTTACTCCCACTAGACTTCCAAGTCAGAAAATCATTAACGGTACCATTAAGTTGATCAAGTGCTTTGCCAGACAACACCAATGATGACATAATCTATAACAATCTATTCCTTGCCTTTTAGAAGAGGCACACGTTGAAGTTAAAGCTGTCAAAGAACTTCTCGATGAAGAATCTCAAGATAAAGAATCGGAACCGGAAGTTACAGACACCAGTGACGTCATTAGTGAGCCAGAATCCAAGCGATCAGCATCAGAGACTCTTCCGAGGGAGTCCTATTATTATGAGCCGGAAGAAAACGAGGTGAGATCGACGGTTATACTCGCTTGTCCATGTTGCGCGTGGGGTGGTTTTACACTCTTTACCCTCATCACAGGTTGTATAAATTTGTCATGACTGTATTCAGCACAACGGTCTGACAAGGAAACTTATATGGCACGACCAATGCATATAAATCATTCTCATTCATTAGATATTTCACTGAAATTTAAAGTCGCTTTTTAATATCCAACAGCAGGAGTCATACATGCCACCTGACCTGATGAATGATCTGGATCTCTCGCCATCAACCATTGCTCAGTACCTGCTAATGACAGGGGACTTTGACGGTTTCAACAACGCTTTGGCTGACGTCTTGACCACGGGCATTGTGAGTCATTAATGAAATATCTGTCCATCATGCATATATCTGGTTTCAGGTGACAGAGGATGACATCAAGGATTATCGTGATGCAGTCAGCGTTGAATATGAATCCCTCATGAAGAACGTGGTTGATTCAGAATCCTCCTACTTTCAGGTTAGCTGCCTTCACCTTGATTAACGCATACCTAATTTTTGGGGTTCACAGGAATTAGCTGCACCACTGGCTGAGAGCTTCCCAACCCCGAATGAGAACTACGGCCGGGAGCCTGTCTTGCCTCCGGTCCAGATGCCACTGTCCAGACAAAATCTGATGGATCTCCCGGAGCTGGACATTGACGAACAGATCAGACAACTTCAGTGGGAGGAATCGATGAGGGAAAAGAACCGCATTGCTCCCATCCTGACCAACCTTCTTGCCGATTACTACGCTGATGGTAAGTGTTTGTACATGTTTGTTTCACAGTGAGCCTGACCGAAGATTTCATCCACAGAGGACATTCCCTCTGATTTGGAAAACTCAAATGAAGAGGATTTGGAAGCACTCTACGGTATGCTACCTAATTATTAATCATCATGTATAAAGAACTTTTATGTAATACAGAGATTCTACAAAAGGCCATGCTGGGAGACAGTCCTGCATACCAGGATGAACCTCAGTTTGTGGAGGATTCTCAGAACGAGACCGATGATTCCACTGAGCAGGAGTTAGAAGAACTGAGCCCACAGCAGCCACAGGAGGAGGAAGCAGCAGCTCAGCCTATGGGTGAGTAGGTTTCTGATGAGTTAAATGGAGTTTTCATCAGATGTCATTAGCAGGTACCCCAAAAGTGTCGAGTGTTGTTGCGGCCGCAGAGTAAGCTGATCACCGAGTGACGAGCACCGCTATCTCTCCTTCTCTTCCTCCTACTATTCGTCATCGTTGATTATCTAAAACGACGGACTCTGTTCACTAAGGTGCTCAGTAGACTGGATTGCGTTCGTCTCCTCCCCTCCTTTCACTTGAAGGTCCCTGGATATCCAGGGACCACCTGTAAAGCCCCGTGTTCAATCAGCTCAGTATTCCACGTTAGCAGAGTAGTAGCACCTTGGTTATTCTATAACCGAACCTTCACCTCTGATTCCCCTGGCCTATGATCCTTTGACCTCTGTCCCATTTATGAACTGCCAACTATATTCAAAAGTAGACCACTGGTCCCTGTTCACTTGTATGGGTTTTTGTGTAATATATCTCTAAGTCAATGTGTGGATGCAATAATTTTACTCTCAATTTTGTGCAATTTTAAGTTCAATTTCTTTGCTTATGCCCCCTCACCCCTCTCTCTACTTCTCAATTTCTGTGACTCAACAATCCACCTACGGGTCAAGGGTCAATGTCTCATTACAATTGCATTTTATTCTGCTGTTGATGTCTAAAGATTTAAAAGAAGAAACAATATTTTTATTCCCCAAAAAAGGATTTGTGATTCAGATTGGTGAAAACGGAAATTTCGCGAATGTCTGGTAACATTTCAGAATAAATGTTTATTTTGATAGGAGCAGATTTTGTCGTTCTTTTTAATCAGCTGTGCGCATGCGCAGTGGCGTGAAAGTGAAGAAAAATATGCAAAGAGACACAACGATCATTATCTGATCTACATGCTAAATATTCAAAATCCCCAAACTAGAGCTTTCTTGGGGTATTGTGAAATGTAAAAAAAAATGGCACACTTGAAAAAGTCGAATAGATCGATCGTGTTATGATCTTTTGGTCGCTTTCTGCAATTATGAATAATTAAATCTGTTGAATAATTAAATCTGTTCATTATTAGATTTAAATTAGATTGGTATATGTACTTATTATACTTTCAAAAGAAGAGAAAAAATGCCCGTCGATTAAAGAAATATATTTTTCATCTAATTATCAGCCTAGAGACTCTCACCTTTTGCAACAAACTGACTAATGCATACAATGGGGGTCAATTGTAGCCTTATGAACGCTCAGCGTGACTCAGTGACAGCCCTCTGAACCCTGGCTCTATACAGCCATGCATATCTGACGTCACACTTTCAAGTTTTATGGGACCACGAATTAGAGTGCAAATTAGACTGCCAACATGCAAAAACGGACAATGTGAAACTATACCACCAAAATATGATTATCGTCTAAGTGCATGGACCATGGTTAATTAAGGGATAAGTCACGAGAAGGAGGTGATCATGCTAGGATTGATGATGTTCAAGTGAATGTGGAGCCAAATAACCGAATTCGACTCCGTCTCGTGGGTTATTTGGCTCCACTCGAGAACATTTTCAATCCTAGCATAATTATCGACTTCCAAGGGACTTGACCCGATTATACCACAGAAATTACCTTGGAAAACAAACATTTACTTCGGCAAACTGCCTGTTCTATGATGTTGTAACCGTCTATTCTTATGCACTAGCAAGAGCTCACAGATAATCATTATTTATGCATTAATTCATAATGCGAGGTAGACCCCGGAGCCAATTGTAATTGGCCAGAATCGGCTGGCTGAAGTGAAAGTGACCGACTAGCTGCTTAAGCCGCTCCACCAATCAGAGATATCGGCTCAGCATTGTGATCGGCGGCTAGCAGCGGCTTGAAGTGGCTTGGCAGTGGTTGCTATTTCATCCTATATGTATAATGATGCCAGCAGTTAACAAAAACGAGTGTACATATACTACTCTCTACATGTACTACTACATACTGATGTGGTGATTTTAAGATCGAACGATTTCCAAATAATTAAGTCCCACTTAATTACACTCTCCTAACTTTACTCAAGTTGGCCCACTCTGTTTGTGACACATTGAACCACATTGAAAATTCTCCATATACAATGTACTGTTATTATCAATACATTTATAATTGACCAATTGACTAATGACCAACGAATCACCCTGCATTATGCCCGCATTCTCTCTTTAGATGCATATATATGTAAAACGAATCTCTTGTACTATTCATAATAGATTTACAGAGACAAAAGAATTAATTAAGCCCTGATCACAACTCGCAGAACGAAAAGGAAATACTGAATTGAATTGAAATCCCTGATGCACCTGCATCCAAAGTTCCTTTCATTGTTGGGCATATATAAAGAAAGTGTTACATCTGATACACCACCAATGGCTCTCAGACTGACGGCAAGGAGGTTGGTCAACGTTTCCAGGAGGTTTTCCTCGTTGTTTTCCAATGAGAGGCCCGTAAGTTCTTGGAATGAGTGGGATCTGTTGGAGGAAGTGGTCGTGGGAAGGGCTGAAGGGCAGTGTGTACCTTCTGTGAGCATTGATTGCATGGTAAGTTGGTTTATTAGTACATAACAATTGGTCTCCAAAAATCTGTCTACAATGTCCAAAATTGAAATGTTTTACATTTAGTGGCCTACATGTGAAGGCGGCTTTGTTCTATATCTATGCTAAGTATTGGAAATGTCAATGAAGGCATAAATCTGCATTGGAGATAATTTGCTTGCTCCATTTCCAACTTATGGCGTGAGTTGACCATCATGCTATCCTATCTCCTTAACCAATAAGCTTTCTTGAATTGGTCACATTATCAGTGCATCACCACATAAGATCACAGAACTCCGTCATGTGACATGGGAGATATACAAATTCTGCACCAAAGTATGTTCTTTTAGGTCCTGCAGTTAGCATGGTGAAAGTGTTCGATCTTCGAGCGGATTTTGTGATTCCGATAAAAGTGGGTCTGGTTATTACCACGTCCAAGTGCTTAATATTTTGATTGTGTTGGCTGTTTATTGTGAAACTTTAAAATGTTACTTTATCGGTATTATTCCGCTTCTTTTATTGATTCCAAAGTAATGGGAGCTAGAGCACGTACAGCAGGGACGTGATGGGACAACATTTCAACATAATGGCGATGTCTTTAACATCTCCTTCGTGAAAATACTGAAAAAGGCCTGTTTTGAGGCCCCATTTCCACAGATATTGGTGATGACTCATCCATTACTTATTTGAATGGATGCAACACAGCCTGGTTGTTGTAAAGCACACTATACAATTGCTCCTCAGACTTTGAGATTCATTTACTCAAAATGCAAATTTTGGCATTTAAAACAATAAAATCTTCAGCTGACGAATAATCAATAATAACAAAAACGAATTGCATTTTATTACGAGGATTGTTCGAAAAGTTCTCGGCCTAACATATAACGCGCAATACTTGAGACGTTTAGAGGTTAAATATCGGAATTATCCACAAGATCACACGTAGCTTTATTTTTTTCCCTGGCAAGTCGTTTTTGATTGAGTGCAATTCCACCGATATTCGCCGTCATAGCTAGCCTCATTTCAAGATTTCAAGATTTCAATTTTCATGATATGTCAGCATATGCATGAATGTTTAATTGAACTTGGGTGCAGGCGTTGTGCGTTAGCATGGCGCGCCAGTCAGTCACGTCAGGAGAGTTCAAAAATTAATTGTAAGTATAATGAACTTTTCTCATGAAATTCCGCCAATAATTTGAAGTGCTTCTCTTTCGGCTCGTCCAGTAATGTAATAATAATAATAATAATAATAATAATAATAATAATAATAATAATAATAATAATAATAATAATAATAATAATAATAATAATAATAATAATAATAATAATAATAATAATAATAATAATAATAATAATAATAATAATAATAATAATAATAATAATAATAATAATAATAATAATAATAATAATAATAATAATAATAATATAGTTATAGATAAAGCATTCTATTGTAATTTTGGCCTCGCGGATGGATTAAGTCATCCGGATGCGTTAATATTGTTCAGTTATTTACAACAGGAAGTTTCACATGTTATCCAGCTGGGTTAGATTGTTCAGTTAAAGAGCATATGACACCACAATCACATAAAATGGGTTAATAACTTATATATTTGCTGAATGGATAAAAAAAAATAATGGTGGTTATTGACA